>JACXGI010012926.1:0-21767 GCA_016801175.1 Esox masquinongy | reverse complement strand
CAGTGTGCGGCGTATGGTCTGAGCACTGACAGGCTGACCCCCCACCCCTTCAACCTCTGCAGCAATGCTGGCAGCACTCATACGTCTATTTCCCAAAGACAACCTCTGGATATGACGCTGAGCACGTGCACTCAACTTCTTTGGTCGACCATGGCGAGGCCTGTTCTGAGTGGAACCTGTCCTGTTAAACCACTGTATGGTCTTAGCCACTGTGCTGCAGCTCAGTTTCAGGGTCTTGGCAATCTTTTTATAGCCTAGGCCATCTTTATGTAGAGCAACAATTATTTTTTTCAGATCCTCAGAGAGTTCTATGTTATGAGGTGCCATGTTGAACTTCCAGTGACCGGTATGAGGGAGTGTGAGAGCGATAACACCAAATTTAACACACATGCTCCCCATTCACACCTGAGACCTAGTAACACTAACGTGTCACATGACACCGGGGTGGAAAATGGCTAATTGGGCCCAATTTGGACATTTTCACTTAGGGGTGTACTCAGTTTTGTTGCCAGCGGTTTAGACATTAATGGCTGTTTGTTGAGTTATTTTGAGGGGACAGCAAATTTACACTGTTATACAAGCTGTACACTCATTACTTGACACTGTGGCAAAGTGTCATTTCTTCAGTGTTGTCACATGAAAAGAAAAAAATTCAGCCAAAGCACAAACTGCAAGTGTTTGAAGTTGAAAAAATGTGTCTGAATACAATGATCAAAATACAGACATTTTATTCATTTTCATCAGTACATTGTAATATAAACATGTCAACATCGATTTCTTTAATAATGAGATAACAGAAACTTTAATCATTTATCCAAATGATGAATATAGTATTTGGGTCGTTCTTGGGCTAACGGTAATATTTAGACTTTTTTTTTTTTTTTAATAGAATAAATACATTTTCTGAACATCCCACAATATTAACCCTCCAATAATCCATATTTTCCCACCTCAGGCATGTAAACCCTTTTATTATTGTTAATTTTCATTTGATATGGACACCATTTGTCTTCAACCCCATCACGGACAATATGGAAGTTATCTGAATATGATTATAAAATATACTTGTTATAAAATCAACATTGACTTAATGCTCATGTGTCCCCCAGACCAATTCAGTCACAAAAAATATAAAATGTGTTTAAAATCTGCAATTTTTGCAATATTAAAGCCTGAAATAAACAAATTGTGTGTTAGCTGGCTCATCATATTTTATAAATACATGCTTTCAATTCTGAATTTGAACTAAAATCTCATCTTCTTCAGACTGCCTTCAACATTTCAGACTAATCTCAACAAAAGCTAAATTCATATTTAATTATCTTTACCATTGTTCAACCCAAAATTGTCATGTGACGGGGTTGAGATTATAGTGACGGCGTTGAAGACTGTAACAGGGTTGAAGAGACACATTGGCTTCCATAAGTATGTTCAAATCAAAGTCCATCCTAGATTTACATCTCATTGCATGCAACCATGTAATAAGGACATTAGATTAATTTGGGTTTTATTACCCAAACTCATTTCACCACATACATGACATCTTTATTCAACAGGTAAATAGAATCAGTTATCCTGGATGCACTCAATAGTTTAGTTAAGAGTGATCTTAACAGTGGAACCATGTTTCTCATTACCTTTTTTTCCAAATACCTTGTCCACAATGAACCACATTTGACTTTAATAAATGCATTTCTTGTTGGAGGACTCACAGGCTAAGAAGAACGTTGTCGAACTTTTTCGGTACAGGTAATTCCATTTTTCATATTTTTATCCGGAACGTGATTCTCTATCGGGCATTGGTGCGGAACCGTTTTCTGACGGGTGAGTAATTGCAAAATGCTGTAATTGGTTTTTTTGCTGAAACAAATCCTACATAGTGTAGCTTAAAAACTGTTCAAATGTAACCAATAAATTTGTCCAACTTACAGTACTGTAACTATCTGGCTAAAACATTGCCACCATGCAACCAAAACTAGGAGCACAGAAATGGAAGGTCAAATCTAAAAGAGAACGTCTAAATATGTGTAGCAGTTAAGTAATGGCTGATTGGGCTGAGTAGGTTATGAATTGAAAAGATGTGACATAATTAATTACCTGTGTTGAAAACAAAGGGATTTGAATGTGGCCTATGAATGAATTAAAACATGAAACAATAAAACTTTTATGACCTGTTTTTTGGACAGTAATATAATTACTATTAATTAATTTTTTGGCCTGTGGTTTGGGTCCTAAACGTTAAATTTTGTCCCAGGCTCTTTCATTCCTGTCGGGGTCCCTGGACAAGACAATGAATGAGTCCGGGGTGAGTTCATGAAGGGACGGGAACCGGGAGTGCACGGCACGATGGCGCTAGTCATCACCGTACCATGACACACACACAGAACTTGATCCACAAATGCACTCACGACAATCCACACACACAACGGTAACCACAAACAGTACGATTTCGTTGCTGTGTGTTTACGGGTCAAGATTTACATGTGTGTATTGTATGTTGTGCATTTACGAATCATGGATTAAATGTGTGCATATATTGACATTAATCTAACTCCGTAGTTAGTGCCTGCTGGGATTTTTCTCCACCATAGCATATACACTCTCAGGGGGCTTGTGGGTCATAGGTTGTTCCACGGCCGGTTCTCCCTGCATGGTGGGGCTGTTCACATGCTGCACCACACTGTAGATGGTAGGACGTTCTGGACCTGAGCATTGAATCACCTGCCCCACACCTGCTCCGCCATTACCTGAAGCCTGGAGGAGACCAAAACATACATAAACATTCAGCAAACTGATGCCTTTGAAAAACATGTATAGAAACAACTTCAACATTTTTGAATGACAAACCACGTATAAAAAAAGGGATTTAATGACCTCAAATGACTTCATTAAATTACGTTAACATTAAACATTAGTCACTTTGAAATGACCTGAGGTGTCTTACCTCCACTGAAGCATAATCTGTATTTACAGTATCCCTTTTTCCACCTGTAATTCAAACATATAAATACTTAAAAGTAATATCTTCAGGGGTACTCTAGGTATACAGTATATAAATAATGTGAAATCATCACATTCTGTAGTGTAACAAAGTAACTTTGAGTGAAAATGCACCAGGAGAGGTTAGCTTACTTTTATTCTGCTTTCGGTGATGATGATAAATCACTAGGAAGATTATGATCAGTAATACAATTATGATGGGGACAACTATTGCAGCAGTGTGAGATTGTTCCCTGTTAAACTTTGGTCCTGGATGAACTGAAACATAAAGATCACGCATATACACCAATCAGCCATAACATTAAGACCACCTGCCTAGTATTGTGTAATATTGTCTAATATATCCCACCCACTGACAGGTGCCATGATAACGAGATTATCAGTGTTATTCACTTCACCTGTCAGTGGTCATAATGTTATGGCTCATCGGTGTAATCACACAAGTCAACAACACATATATCTAGTGTAGCGTGTGTCTGGTATGTCTTACCAGATACACAAATCAATTCTATCTTATTGGTGTCTTTGGCCCAGCTGACTTGGTTGCTATGGTTACAGATGATGGTATCCTCTGCCATATAGACAGAGAGCAGGGAGACAGTGGAGGTCACAGACCCACTACTCTCTGCTCCCCCCTGAGAACAGGTGTGGTTGTTACAGATAGAGGTGACAGTGGTGTTTTGGCCTCTGCAGATCACAGTCACATTACAGGTGTCATTATTGAAGGAGACAGAGTCCACGGTCAAGTGTGGTGGCTCAACTCTCGCTGAAAACAAGTAGACAGACAGAGTTAACAAACACACTAGCATGTACCCAGACAGTATGAACTAAAGACACTAGCATGTACCCAGACAGTATGAACTAAACACACTAGCATGTACCCAGAAAGTATGAACTAAACACACTAGCATGTACCCAGATAGTATGAACTAAACACACTAGCATGCACCCAGACAGTATGAACTAAACACACTAGCATGTACCCAGACAGTATGAACTAAACACACTAGCATAAACCCAGACAGTATGAACTAAACACACTAGCATGTACCCAGACAGTATGAACTAAACACACCCTTCACCATCTAATTATACAGACAAGGCACTAGAAACATGGTCAAAGGAATAAAGGAGGAAAACCTACCTTGTACTGATATCTGGTGTTCTGCAACTGTTGTGTCTTTTTCACCACTCAGTACTGCAGTATAACTTCCACTGTCTCCTTCCTGTACATTTTCCCGTAACAGAGATAGATTCACCTCACTAAAGGTAACCCTGCCTTCATTCTTAAAATAGACCCCTTTCTCTTTTGTGGAATATATTACTACATTCTCTCTGTTGTTAAACTTCCAGATAAATAAAGTATTTGAGTCCATCTTCTCTTTACATTCAACATGTCCAGGGACATCTAGAAGGACATTCTGTCCCTTCTCCACAAACATGCTGGACACCATCGCCTCAGTGCTGAGAGCTGAAATAAACATAGATGACATGTTAAAAAAGATGAATAACTCCAGCAAGTTGTGACAAATAGACCAGTAGGACATACAGTATGAATTGTGCAATGCAACCTCCAAATGGAATACTTGCAAATGGCCTATTCATGCAAATACACAAACATGGTGGTAATTATTTTGTATTGCAAAATAGTTAAAACCTTCAAGATGAGCCCAGCTCAAATACGTGCTGTCTTTAGAACTTTTCTGGTCCTGTTGGGTGAAAACACATACATTATTTTGTGTCAAATTGGCAGTAAAGTTCTTTCACTTGTAGTCCAATGTTTGAATCAGACCCAGATTATTAACCAGATGAAAACAAGAAAAATGTACATGTTTTGGCCCTCCAGGATCCATAATGAACAGTTATACTAAACCCTTTGTTACAAATATGCTTTTACAGGAAATAACAAGGATGCACAATGCACACAATATCACATTCTGTGTCAGATACCATTCAAGGTGACTTGCAGAATATGCTACCTAATCGTCATGAAGACTTAGCTACAGTATTCAACCCACTCTGAACGATATGTCTATGAGCAAGTTGAGCTGTGAATAGCTCACTACTGTCAGCAAATGAAAAATATTGAGGCTTCAACTGGTGTTGTGGTTTTCCTGTGACTGTTGCCATACGCTGAGAACTGTTTCTCACAATATCCTTCATATCACCACCCAAAATTCTATTAGTCATTTTTTTTGTTAATTCTTTGTAAATAAACATGTATAGATTGAAATTGCTGTATACACAGTATCTTTGGAATCAGTTACCATAAAGATGATAATGACATATTCAGTTTTATTTAAATTATTTATACATTACTTGAATAGTGTAACACAACAACAGTTAAATCCCTAGTTAATCTGATCATATTACACTAGGTCCATTCCAATAATGCCCTTCCTCCTGAAGTGTGTACTGGTCCAAACAACATCCTAAACACGGGCTTGATGGAGGCATGGGCCAGAAAGAGATTACTGCGAGTCTCCTTTCAACCTTCAACCACCACACCCAAAATATACATTTGGTTATAAGTAACGGTACAAACCTCATGTACCTCCTGATCAGGATATAGACATGTCTAGTTAGTGTTGTCAATAACTGTCTGATGTATTGAAAGAACGATTTTACCTGCTTGATGGAGAAGAATTTGTAGAATGATAATCTGAAAATACTTGACGGTCTCCATTTTCTAGGATTATGTGTACTGTAGAAAGAGGAAGTATAGCTAAAAGTTTGTGACGTTATTGAAAAAGGCAGTTCTTAATTTTTTCTGAGACAATACGTAGGAAGTGGAAGTATGGTAACAGACATTGTGCCATTAATTCACCAAGCAGAACCATGCATCTAGATGTCATTTTAAAATGTTATGACATAACTGATACATTTTTTACAAAAATATATTATTCTGCTATGCAAGATTCTTGTTAGATTTTAATAATTATTTTCCAAATAGGTGACAAATTATACCAAAGAGCCTTTCAATGGACTCTAATTACACCCCAGTCCCTATGCATTGCTCTACTAGTGTGCAGTTTGGGACATTTGACCAATGACTCACATGGATACACAATTCTATTTATTCCTCTGGAAAACCACGGTATCATGTGTAAGGTACATATGGGGGAAATTCCTGTGAGTGTCAGGATTTAGTCATGGCTTTAGATGAGAATGTGTTCACACTTTTCTTATCTTGACTTACAATAATGAATATACAGTATTTGGATTATTGGTACTGCAGAGATGTTGTTAGAGAATCGTGACACACAGATGGAAAATACAGTGCCTTGCGAAAGTATTCGGCCCCCTTGAACTTTTCGACCTTTTGCCACATTTCAGGCTTCAAACATAAAGATATAAAACTGTAATTTTTTGTGAAGAATCAACAACAAGTAGGGCACAATCATGAAGTGGAACGAAATTTATTGGATATTTCAAACTTTTTTAACAAATAAAAAACTGAATAATTGTTATCCGTCCCACTGTCCCACAATAATTTACTACAAAAAGTACTATTTGTAGTAAATAATTGGTATTTAGACTCTATAATGTAGCTATTGAAGCTTGTTACCAGCAAAGTTTTAGTCTGAACAAATCCTAAGAAAAAAATCACACAGTAAGAGACATTTTTCTTCTTGGCCAGCTCCGCTTACACGGTCCAGCAAAAAGAAATACAAATATATTTATTTTCACTAAAATCTTATGTAACACATTCAATCCTTTAATTTGCAAGGGTCTGACTAGGCCCTCTGCTATTCTTTATATTTACTAATGATCTACCATAGAGGACAAAGTTTGGGGCATTACATTAGACTGTCATGTTCTAAACGTATTGATGTGATGGTTGTAAAGATGGGAAGAAGCATGTCTGTAAGAAGATGCTCTGCCTTCCTTACAATAATTTAACCAAACAGGTTCTGCAGGCCTAATTCTTTCTCATTTTGATAGTTGCCTGGTAATATGGTCGGGTTCTGCAAAGAAATCCCTTGTAAAACCACATATGGATGACTTGTAATCAAAAGCAATGTACAATCCAATTTGTTGAAGTTTGAAGAATATATAATTGAACAAATCTCTCCTCAGTAGACACAAAACATTAGCAAATTGTGATCATACATTAGTATGTCTAACACATAAATCTTTTGTGTTTTGGTAGAATCTAGCCCACCTACTTTGGGTGGTCTTCCAGACATTAACCAAATAGGCACAACTGTCTTATATATTCTTCTTAAATTGTAACAGACTCATCATCTCATCTGCTTGCCTAGCCTTACCGTACTTGTTTGTATGAGTATTTGTTTATACGTTACGTAAGAATTTAAATATATACATACACAACCATTCAAAAGTTCGGGGTCACTTAGAAATTGACATTTTTTTGTCCATTAAAATAACAGCAAATTGATCAGATACAGTGTAGATATTGTTAATATTGTAAATGACTATTATAGCTGGAAACAGCAGATTTTTTATGGAATATCTACACAGGCGTACAGAGGCCCATTATCAGCAACCATCACTCCTGTGTTCCAATGGCACATTGTGTTTGCTAATCCAAGTTAATCATTTTAAAAGGCTATGTGATTATTAGAAAACCCTTTTGCGATTATGTTAGCACCGCTGAAAACTGTTGCGCTGATTAAAGAAGCAATAAAACTGGCCTTCTTTAGACTAGTTGAATATCTGGGGCATCAGCATTTGTGGGTTCAATAATAGGCTCAAAATGTCCAGAAACAAAAACCTTTCTTCTGAAATTCGTCAATCAATTTTTCTTCTGAGAAATTACAACTTTTACAAGAAATTGCCATAAAACTGAAGATCTTGTACAACGCTGTGTACCACTCCCTTTACAGAACAGAACAAATTGGCTCTAACCAGAATAGAATGATGAGTGGGAGGACCCGGTGCACAACTGACCAAGAGGACAAATTCATTAGAGTGTCTGGTTTGAGAAACAGATGCCTCTTAGGTCCCCAACTGGCAGTTTCATTAAATTGTACCCGCAAAACATCATTCTCAAAGTCAACAGTGACGAGGCGACTCCGGGATTGGACTTCTAGACAGAGTTCTTCCCCTGTCCAGTGTCTGTTCTTTTAGCCATCTTAATCGTTTCTTTTTATTGGCCAGTCTGATATGGCTTTTTCTTTGCAGCTCTGGCTAGAAAAAACATACCTTTTGAGCTTCCATCATTGGACATTTTTCATGCTTCTACTTAAGATTGTTAGATATTTTGCCCAGTGCTTGTTTGTGACATTGGCCAAATATAACGCTGGTAAAACCTTCAGATCTGTGCATTGGTTTAGTGCTCAGATGTGAATGTAATTGTTTTACAAGTAGTCTAAGCTACATTAATTAAGAAATTGGTAATGGAAGTGTGTGAAATATTTTATTACAAACTGCAGATACATACCAATACATTCTTTTGCAATTTCTCCAATTTTTTGTCAAAGCAGAGTTTTCAAAACAGTTATTGCAAGTCCAAACTAAACACTGTTGGCCTTTTTCATTAGAGATGACCAGTGCTGTAAGAACACGACACAGGCAGGTGGTGTGGTTCCAAGCGCGGAGAGCGTCGGTTTAATTAAAAGGGACAGGCAAAACTTGTGGTCGGAAACAAGCATGGTCGATAACAGATGGCAACTAAGGCAAGAGTACAGGCAAGGATGAGACTCAATATCATAGGTAGGGGATAAACAGGCTAGAACACTCGATACACGGAAGGACTATCAAAAGGATTCACAGAAACTGAGTAATAGGGCATAGTAATGTTGTAGCATACAAACAATACCTCACATTGACACTGGCAAACTGAATAAATAGGGTGCTAACAAGACAGAGGTGTAAACTATGATACAGGACAAGCTACATTCCAAAACAAAAGACAGAAGCCAAACAGAACAGGCTACATTCAAAAATGAAGCAAAAAACAACAAGGAACAAAACAGAAACTCACAGCACCCGGACGAAGGGAAGGCATACCAGGAAGGGCACTCCGAGAACAAGGTCGGGCAGGCGGGATGCTCAGACGAGCAGGTTGGCTTCACGACGGCCTGTCCCGAGGACAAGGGAGTGTAGGAGGGACGGCGACTAGAGCCGGCTGGCTCAACGACCCACCTCGATGAAGAGATCGGCGAGGACAGTTGGGTGGTCTACCCCTCGGGCAAGGGGCAGTTTTGGTGGTCGCGATGGACCAAAGCAGAATGCCTGGACCAAAGCAGGGTCGAGGATGTTGTGAGCGGGAACCCAGAACTGTTCCTCAGGCCTATAACCCTCCCAGTCGACCAGGTCTGAATACTGTTGGCAGGAATCCAGGAGCCTCCTGATGGCGTAGGCCGGTTCCCCCCTGACGTCCAACGGAGGAGGGGGTTGGTGTTGGGACAAGGGCGGATGGAGAGGGCTATAGTGCACAGGCTTGAGGAGTGAGACATGGAATGACGAAGCAATTTTGTACTGCCGGGACAACTGCAGGCGATAGGTCACAGAGTTGATTTGACGCACAATTTTAAAAGGGTCAATGTATTTAGGAGAGAGTTTCTTACATGGGCGACGAAGCCAGATCCCGGGTTGAAAGCCATACGCGTTGTCCTGAGTGGTATAACGGAGTGGGTCTTCGGCGCTGGTCCGCATGTTCTTTCTGTGCGTGAGAGGCTTGCTGTGTCTGTGACCATTTTCCCACACTTGCTCACTGCACCGAAACCACTCGTTGACCACGGGCACTGTTCCGGGCTCTGTCTCCCACGGGAATAGTGGGGGCTGATAATTGAAGACACACTGGGAGGGGGTGAGTTTGTGAGAGGAGCAAATTAGCAAGTTTTGTGTGTATTGTGTTATAGGTAACGACTCCCGTCATGGGGGGTTTTAGCACACTGCTGGCGGAGGTACTTCTCAATCTACTAGTTAAGCCTCTCTGTTTGACCATTGGGGATGGTACCCGGAGGAGAAACTGATCGAGACCCCCAGCCAATCACAGAAGGCTTTCGAAACCTGCTAGACAAACTGAGGGCCCTGATCCGACAAAATGTCCTCCGAAATACCAAACTGGTGGAACACCTGTGGGAACACGCACTCGGCCAATTCCATGGCGTTAGGCAGGTGAGTCAGGGGTATTAGGCGGCACATTCTGGAGAAGCGATCGACAACCACAAGGATTGTGGTGTAACCAGATGAGTCAGGTAAATCAGAAATAAAGTTAATGGCCACGTGTGATCGGGGTGTGTGCGGTATTGGGAAAGGCAGCAGCTTACCAGCGGGGAGCTGTCAGGGGCTCTTTGCTTGCGCACACGTAGGGAGGATCACCAGTAACGGCAGGTGAGTAGTTCAGAGTTCCGCGTGAGGCCCAGGTGCCCTGACCCCAGGGAGGAGCTGAGGACAGACTGAGGCAGGGACGTTACGTCTTACCAGGTCTCCGGCGGTGATAGTTCAGTACGGAGGGCTTCCTGTGTGACGGATTGTATCTCCCACTGCACAGGGCCAACCATAGAAGAGGCAGGCAGGATTGGCTTAGGGGCGGATGTACTGGTACGTGGATCAAACTAGTGGGAGAGGGAGCTTTGGTATTCTTTGCTCCTGGAATGTAAGACACTGTAAACTTAAAGTGGTTGAAGAATAAGGGCCAGCGAGCTTGGCGTTAGTCTCTTGGCAATTCATATATACTCCAAGTTCCTGTGTTCAGTGAGGACGATGAAAACAGAACAGAACAAAATAGAACCTCACAAGTGCAAAATGTCACTGAAGAGGATACATGTCCGGAAACAAGGCTTTAGATTATACACCTTTTTCCATGATGTCTTTTATATATACCGTAAACACAGAAAATAAAATGCATCAAGATAACAAGCTATGATATGTCCATCCATGTTAAGGTGTTATGTGAAGTCATATACTAAATCAAATACACAGCTCAAAAAAATGAAGAGAACAAAATCATCACAGTATAACACCAAATTAATTAAACTTCAGGGATATCAATCTGTTCAGTTATGAAGCATAAGTAATTCTGAATCAATGTCACCTATATTGGTGCAAATGAAAGTGACAACTGGTGCACTAGAGAGGCAACAGCAAGACAACCCCCAAAAAAGGAAAGGTTTTGCAAGTGGTGGCCAGAGACAATTGCTCTCTCCTTATCCTTCCTGACTGATTCTTCTCTAGTTTTGCATTTTACTAGTGTCCTTGTCACTACTGGTAACATGAGGTTGCAGAAGCAGTCCAGCTCCTCCTGGATGGCACAATCATGTGTTGTCGCAAGTAGGTTTGCTGTGTCTCCCAGTACAGTCTCAAGAGCATGGAAGATATACCAGGAGATTGGCCGTTACACGAGGAGAGCTGGACAGGGCCATAAAAGGGCAACAACCCAGCAGTAGGACTGGTATCTGCCCCTTTGTGCGAGGAGGAACAGGAGAAGTACTGCCCGAGCCCTACAAAATGACCTTCAGGTGTGCATGTTTCTGACCAAACTATTGCCCTGATCCAGGTCTGGGAGGAGATCCCTCAGGACACCATACGCCATCTCATCAGGAGCATGCCCAGACGTTGTTGAGAATGCATACAGGCACGTGCGGGCCATACACACTACTGAATCACATTATAAATTGCCGTGAAAGAAATTCACACATGTTGGAACAGCCTGCAATTTCAATTGTTTACATTGATTTTTGGTGTGAGTTTCGATCCACCCCTCAGTCAGTTGGTTTTTGGTTTCCATTGACTATTGTTATGTTATTTTGTTCACAACATTTTGTTCTTACACAATGTACAGTAAAGATTTTGATCTTCAATGTATTTCCTTCATCGAAACCCGATGTCTGATTCAGTGGTTCCCTTACATTTTGTGAGAAGTGTATATAAAAAAATGTATCGCTGTTAGAAAAAAACTTTAAGTTATCTTATTGTGACATTCATATTGGCATTCTATAAGTTTTGTTTGTAGAATCTTTTTAACAAAGGTAACCTAAGCCAAGAACTCCCGAAATATAAACAGTTCATTAAAATCCCAACCACAGAGAGGCAAACATTTTGGATCACACTACAACCAACAATGCCTATCACGCTGTGCCCCGCTCTGCTCTAGGACTCAGACCACGTCATGGTCCATCTAATACCAACATACAGGCAAAAACTAAAACTTTTTAAGCCTGTTGTGCGAAGGTCAAAGATGTGGAGCAGTGAAGCAACAGAGGATCTGCGTGCATGTCTGGAATGCACTGATTGGGAAATTTTTAGGTCTGCCACTAATAGTCTGGATGAGTACACTTATGCTGTGACTTCATACATCAGCTTATGTGAGGACAGCTGCGTACTAAAATGGACCAGGAAGAGTTAAAAATTTAAACATTTAAAAATGTGACAAAAAATTAAAAAATTCAATAGCTCCAAAAAATGGGTGCAATGACTATGAAAAGTGAATATTCTGAATCGGGGAAGGATGGACTACAATCCATGGCTTTTGGTTTTTCATTTCGAAATGAACAAATACTTTGAAAATTCAATAGTTCCTACAGAAACTGTGCCATGACTATGAAAGGTGCATATACTGAATCAGGGAATGATGGACTACAATCCACTGCTTTCAGTTTTTCAAAACTTTGCTTTTCAAAAATTGATAAAAAATTTAAAATTCAATAGCTCCTTGACAAAGTGAGCCATGACTATGAAAGGTGCATATTCTGAGTCGGTGGAAGATGGACTACAGCTTTTAGTTTTTAAAATTTTTGCTTTTCAAAATTTAATACAAAATTTAATTGGAATTTACATAGCTCCCAAAAAAGGTGTGACACGACTATGAAAAGTGCATATTCTGAATCAGGGAGGATGGACTACAATCCATGGCTTTAACTTAATCAAAAGTTTGCATTTGTATAATTGGTCAACATTTTAAAATGTAACAGCTCCTATGCAAAATAATTTTTTGAAAGTTTTGAAATGGAAAACATAAAAAACTAAAAGCCGTGATTGTAGTCTCAATCCTCCCCCGATTCAGAATGCACCCGTTTTGTAGGAGCTATTGAATTTTAATTTTTTAATTAAATTTTGAAATGAAACTCTTTGAAAATCTATAAGTGGTGGATTTTAGTCCATCCTACCTCAATTCAGAATACACAGTTTTCATAGTGAAGGCACACTTTTTAAGGGAGTTATTGATTTTTCAAAGTTGTTTCAAACTTTCAAATTAAACATTTAAAAAAATTAAAAGCTGTGGATTTTTTGTTTTGAAATTATATTTATTGAAGTTTCTTTTACATTTTTACAAATGATTCATTATATACATCCATCTTTAAACAAATAGCAAAAATACAATTACAACAGTTACATCACTTATTACAAATTCAAATATGACCATTTCAGTTTCTGTGTAGTTGAGTCAATTTTCCTTCTTCGTTTTATCTCTTAAAATTTGTTTAAAAACAGTGTCCGAAGATACAAACATTTGCTAGGTAATCATTAAAGGAAAGGTTTGCTATTTTTGAACCTGGGGCCATTTTTCTGATTCTCTAGCATAATCCTGAACTATGGAGACACTTTTTATTTATTTATTAGGGTTTCAGCAGTTCACTGGTGAAACCCTATTGTGTTTGTTCCGGTTCATTATTATTATTAGGGTTTCAACAGTTCACTGGTGAAACCCTAATGTGTTTGTTCCGGTTCATTATTATGATTAGGGTTTCAACAGTTCACTGGTGAAACCCTATTGTGTTTGCTCTGGTTCATTATTATTAGGGATTCAGCAGTCCACTGGTGAAAGCCTATTGTGTTTGTCCCGGTTCATTAGGGTTTCAGCAGTTCACTGTTGAAACCCTATTGTGTTTGTTCCGGTTCATTAGGGTTTCAGCAGTTCACTGGTGAAACCCTATTATGTTTGTTCCGGTTCATTTGGGTTTCAGCAGTTCACTGGTGAAACCCTATTGTGTTTGTTTCCGGTTCATTATTATTATTATTATTATTATTATTATTAGGGTTTCAGCAGTTCACTGGTGAAACCCTATTGTGTTCCGGTTCATTATTATTATTATTAGGATTTCAGCAGTTCACTGGTGAAACCCTATTGTGTTTGTTCGAGTTCATTATTATTATTATTAGGGTTTCAGCAGTTCACTGGTGAAACCCTATTGTGTTTGTTTTCCGGTTCATTATTATTAGGGATTCAGCAGTTCACTGGTCAAACCCTATTGTGTTTGTTCCGGTTCATTAGGGTTTCAGCAGTTCACTGATGAAACCCTATTGTGTTTGTTCCGGTTCATTATTATTATTATTATTATTAGGATTTCAGCAGTTCACTGGTGAAACACTATTTTGTTTGTTCTGGTTCATTAGGGTTTCAGCAGTTCACTGGTGAACCCTATTGTGTTTGTTCCGGTTCATTATTATTATTATTAGGGTTTCAGCAGTTCACTGGTAAAACCCTATTGTGTTTGTTCCGGTTCATTATTATTATAAGACCATATAAAGCTTAATTTATCAAACCAAATAGCTTTTAGCTGTTTTTGATTTAATTAAAAGTGATGTTCTAGTACCATATTAGCAATTTGGCATGATCACTCAAGGATAAGGTGTTGGAGTAACAGTTGTTGGAAATGAGGCCTGTGTAGATTTAATCAAAAATACTTAAATAGTAATGTTTTTTACATCGTTGATGTCCCGACTATACTTTGATCAGTTGAATACCAAGTTGGTGAATAAAAGTAAAAATGTCCTTTCAAAACAGCAACATTTGTATATTATTCCAAACTTTTGGCCCCCAGTGTATAAGTTTTATTGTCCTGTTAGATTTCAGATCAATTCCATGGCTAAAATAAAGGTTTCCATAAAATGTATTTCAAATTGACTAACAATATTATTTGTTTTATATATGCCACGCAAAACTGGATTTATTCTGAGTGTTCTGTGTGTATCTTTGGGTGTGCACAGTGTGTGACTGTGTGGAGCCTGTCCTTGACTGTGTGTGTGTGTGTGTGTGTGTGTGTGTGTGTGTGTTTGTGTGTGTGTGTGTGCGTTCAAGTGGCTCTATAGTTAGAGTGAAATTTGTAATTGTAAAGTTCTGTTTGATTCCCAATTGAGCCAAATGTTCTTGAGCCAATGTACCTGTACTTATTGTAAGTCGCTCTGGATAAGAGCATCTGCTAAATGACTAAAATGTATGCTTGCAAACATTTTTTATATTAATGCATTTGATTTGTCTGTAAACACATTGTTATTTTTATTTACAATCTTCAAAGGGGAATAAAACAAAAATGGAAATTGATTCCTTTATTAGAAACATGCTAAATTAACAATAAAAATTAATTGGACATAACCACTCAATTCTGGTAATGGTGTGATTGTTATTAATGTACAAAAGTAACTTCTCTAATTTATTACCTACATTATCTAGCTCTGCTAGTTTTAATATTATTTTTAACTTATTCTTTCAAATAGTAATTTCCATTTTCAATGTGTAGCTTAGAAAAATTAAGCTTTTCACTATATAAGATGTCTGTGAGTGTGACATTCATCTACTATCTTTTATTACACTGATGCTGAGAATGTTTTGTTGTAATAATCTAAGCTATTCTGCAATCAAAGTCAATTGACAATGTGTGTCATTAGGGTTTCAACAGTATGCCAAAATCCTATTATGTTTGTTCCAGTTCACTAATATTATTCTTCTGGCAAAAAACTGTCCTTTTTGCAAATTCCTGTGAGTTAAAATGGTGTAAAGGTACCCAAATTAATATTGTAAAGCGTCAGGAAACACAACTTCGGGTTCAGTGGACATGCAAATCAGCCTCACGGTGGCACAAGCCTGTGAAGTTGGACTTTTTGAAAGTTCACCACACCCATCCATTTTGACCTAGTCTTGGAAATCAGTACATAGGTGTATCTCCTCACTATGAACATTTTTGCCACTGAGATCCAAAAAATCACCATCATGGATTTTCAGCCATCTTAGTTATTTAAAAAAAATACTTAAAACACTACTCAAATGGCAGCAAATGACCAATCTTCATGTAATTTGACATTTGGCATCTATGTATGAAGATCTTCAAGTGTTGTATGAAACAGACCAGTATGTAAAAAACTACATGGGGTCACCATTTTACAGGAAAAACCATCCTTCCAACATTGGGTTAATGTTTGGACGCATGAGGTGTGCAGTGAAACCCACTAAATGCTGCTTGCAGCTTTAATTGAAGTTGGAAATGTAAAGACAATTGCTTAGTTACAGCAACATATACATTCCAAGGTGCTTCAAAGTTTCCTTTTGTCATCACTTGGTCCCCTTAATCGCTGCTTGCAGCTATATTTATTATTATTATTATTATTATTAGGGTTTCAGCAGTTCACTGGTGAAACCCTATTGTGTTTGTTCCGGTTCATTATTATTATTCTTCTGGCAAAAAAGGATGTTTTTTGCAAATTTCTGTGAGATAAAATGGCTTAAAGGTGCCCAAATTTTTATGGTAGTAAAGGGCCAAGGGCCGCAACTTCTGGTGCAGTGGCATGCATGTTGGCCTCATGGTGGCGCTGTCACAAGCCTCTAAAGTTGCACTCTTTGCAAGCTCACCACACCCACCCCTTGTGACCAAAAGTCTTGAAAATTGGTACATAGGTGTATCTCCTCATGAAGAAAAATTTTGCCATTAGGACCCATAAAGTCCGCCATGATGGATTTTCCACAATTTAGGATTTTTTGAAAAACACAAAAAAATTAACTCTTCTGGCACCAAATGTCTGATCTTCACGTACTTTGATATTTGGCATCTAGGCACCATGGTTTTCAAAAGTTATATCAGCCAGACCATTTTGTCAAAAAACATGGATGCTGTTGACCAATGAACATGTGAGGGGGCGTGGTTTTGCACATATATAGACACATCTCCTACAGGGATAATGGTATAATAACGCTACTTGGTACATATGTTGACAAGGACCATACGGAAAAAATTACTGCAAGGATTTTTTTTATCAACCACACGGTGGCGCCATTGAGGAATTTTCACATTAGCAAGGTCACTATGCTCACCCCGTTTGAGATATTGCCATGAAAGGAGGTAGATAAGTCCATCTCCTCACAAGGAACATATTTGCAATTGGGACTCATTAACTTTGCTTTAATGGTTTGACGGCCATTTTGAATTTGTGGAAAACATTAAAAAATAAACTCCTCTGGCACCAAATGTTCGATCTTCACGCACTTTGATATTTGGCATCTATGGACGATGATCTTCAAAAGTTATATCAATCAGGCCATTATGTTGAAAAACATGGCCGCCATTGACAGATGAACATGTGCAGGGGCGTGGTTTTGCACATATATAGACACATCTCCTATAAGGATAATGATATAATAATTATACTAGGTACGTATGTTGACAAGGACCATACAGAAAAAATGACTGCAGGGATTTTTTTTATCAACATCACAGAGGCGCTATTGAGGTTTTTCACATTACCAAGGTCACCATGCTCACCCCATTTGAGATGCAGCCTTGAAAAGAGGTAGATATGTCCATCTCCTCATAAGGAACATATTTGCAATTGGGACCCATTAAGTCGGGCATAATGTTTTTTCGGCAATTCTGAATTTGTGAAAAATGCTTCAAAAGCTACTTCTAATGCATTAAATGACCGATGTTAAGTGTGATTATATTTGGCACACATGATCAGGGTTGTGAGTTTAGTTTATATGAAAGATGTTTCCATTTGGCCACATGGAAATACTAGTGAAAAGGAAAAAACATGCATGTAATATTGTTTACAGCTATGGACATGAGTTGGATTTGTGTCCTATTGGAAAAACTGCAATCTGGCTACTAATAGCTTAGTGCTGAAACCCGCTAAACGCTGCTTGCAGATTAATTATTATTATTCTTCTGGCAAAAAAAGGTGTTTTTTGCAAATTCTCGTGAGATTAAATGGTTTAAAGGGGCCCAAATGTTTATGGTATTAAAGGGCCAAGTGCCGCAACTTCTGGTGCAGTGGCATGCATGTCGGCCTCATGGTGGCGCTGTCACAAGCCTCCAAAATTGCACTTTTTGCAAGCTCACCGCGCCCACCCATTGTGACCTAGAGTTTTGAAAATTGGTACATACAGTGGGGAGAACAAGTATTTGATACACTGCTGATTTTGCAGGTTTTCCTACTTACAAAGCATGTCTGTAATTTTTATCATAGGTACACTTCAACTGTGAGAGACGGAATCTAAAACAAAAATCCAGAAAATCCCATTGTATGATTTTTAAATAATTAATTTGCATTTTATTGCATGACATAAGTACTTGATACATTAGAAAAGCAGAACTTAATATTTGGTACATAAACCTTTGTTTGCAATTACAGAGATCATACGTTTCCTGTAGTTCTTGACCAGGTTTGCACACACTGCAGCAGGGATTTTGGCCCACTTCTCCATACAGACCATCTCCAGATCCTTCAGGTTTCGGGGCTGTCACTGGGCAATACGGACTTTCAGCTCCCTCCAAAGATTTTCTATTGGGTTCAGGTCTGGAGACTGGCTAGGCCACTCCAGGACCTTGAGATGCTTCTTACGGAGCCACTCCTTAGTTGTCCTGGCTGTGTGTTTTGGGTCGTTGTCTTGCTGGAAGACCCAGCCACGACCCATCTTCAATGCTCTTACTGAGGGAATGAGGTTGTTGGCCAAGATCTCGCGATACATGGCCCCATCCATCCTCCCCTCAATACGGTGCAGTCGTCCTGTCCCCTTTGCAGAAAAGCATCCCCAAAGGATGATGTTTCCACCTCCATGCTTCACGGTTGGGATGGTGTTCTTGGGGTTGTACTCATCCTTCTTCTTCCTCCAAACAAGGCGAGTGGAGTTTAGACCAAAAAGCTCTATTTTTGTCTCATCAGACCACATGACCTTCTCCCATTCCTCCTCTGGATCATCCAGATGGTGATTGGCAAACTTCAGACGGGCCTGGACATGCGCTGGCTTGAGCAGGGGGACCTTGCGTGTGCTGCAGGATTTTAATCCATGACGGCGTAGTGTGTTACTAATGGTTTTCTTTGAGACTGTGGTCCCAGCTCTCTTCAGGTCATTGACCAGGTCCTGCCGTGTAGTTCTGGGCTGATCCCTCACCTTCCTCATGATCATTGATACCCCACAAGGTGAGATCTTGCATGGAGCCCCAGACCGAGGGAGATTGACCGTCATCTTAAACTTCTTCTATTTTCTAATAATTGCGCCAACAGTTGTTGCCTTCTCACCAAGCTGCTTGCCTATTGTCCTGTAGCCCATCCCAGCCTTGTGCAGGTCTACAATTTTATCCCTGATGTCCTTACACAGCTGTCTGGTCTTGGCCATTGTGGAGAGGTTGGAGTCTGTTTGATTGAGTGTGTGAACAGGTGTCTTTTATACAGGAAACAAGTTCAAACAGGTGCAGTTAATACAGGTAATGAGTGGAGAACAGGAGGGCTTCTTAAAGAAAAACTAACAGGCCTGTGAGAGCCGGAATTCTTACTGGTTGGTAGGTGATCAAATACTTATGTCATGCTATAAAATGCAAATTAATTATTTAAAAATCATGCAATGTGATTTTCTGGATTTTTGTTTTAAATTCCGTCTCTCACAGTAGAAGTGTACCTATGATAAAAATTACAGACCTCTGCATGCTTTGTAAGTAGGAAAA
The DNA here is from genome assembly GCA_016801175.1 of Esox masquinongy. Lineage (NCBI taxonomy): Eukaryota > Metazoa > Chordata > Actinopteri > Esociformes > Esocidae > Esox > Esox masquinongy. The sequence continues at coordinate 2,145 of JACXGI010012926.1, read as the reverse complement.
CCTGCAAAATCGGCAGTGTATCAAATACTTGTTCTCCCCACTGTATGTGTTTAAGCCTCAGCAGATAATCCATTCTCAGTAGTTTAGTAATTTCTCTGTTTTCAGTGGTTTCTACAGCTCCACTTGTAACTGAGGGCTAAATATATCAATTGTTCCTTTAAATTGTAGACATGGCAGTTCAATTAAAATGAAATCTGACTTGTAATTTAACAATAACACATGGGTACATAGGCTATATGCCCATGCCCTACCAAAGTCAACATATTTTTACAGTAAGAAGGAGGGCATTTTCCAAATAAATGAAAATCTGGAAAGGTATTGGTTTTATTGTTGCCACCTGTAATAGTCTTTTGATCAAAATTAAACAATTCTAAAAGAAATAGTTTGCTCAATCATTGATGTTAATATACATACAGTGGATATAAAAAGTCTACACACCCCTAAAATACCAGGTTCTTCTGATGTAAAAGAATGAGACAAAGATAAATCATGTCAGAACTTTTTCCACCTTTAATGTGACCTATAACGTGAACAATTCAATTGAAAAACAAACTGAAATCTTTGAGGGGGAAAATAAAAAATAAAAATCTCACAATAACCTGGTTGCATAAGTGTGCACACCCTTAAACTAATACTTTGTTGAAGCACCTTTTGATTTTATTACAGCACTCAGTCTTTTTGGGTAGGAGTCTATTAGCATGGCACATCTTGACGTGTCAATATTTGCCCACTCTTCTTTGCAAAAGCACTCCAAATCTGTCAGATTGCGAGGACACAGCCTCCTGTGCACAGCCCTCTTCAGATCAACCCACAGATGTTCAATTGGATTCAGGTCTGGGCTCTGGCTGGGCCATTCTAAAACGTTAATCTTCTTCTGGTGAAGCCATGCTTTTGTGGATTTGGATGTGTGCTTTGGGTCGTTGTCGTGCTGAACGGTGAACTTCCTCTTCATCTTCAGCTTTCTAACGGACGCCTGAAGGTTTTGTGCCAAAATTGCCTGGTATTTGGAACTGTTCATAATTCCCTCCACCCTGACTAAGGCCCCGGTTCCAGCTGAAGAAAAACAGCCCCAAAGCATAATGCTGCCACTACCATGCTTCACTGTGGGTATGGTGTTCTTTGGGTGATGTGCAGTATTGTTTTTGCGCCAAACATACCTTTTGGAATTATGGCCAAAAAGTTCAACCTTGGTTTCATCAGACCATAACACATTTTCCCACATGCTTTTTGGGGACTTGATGTTTGTTTTTGCAAACTTCAGCTGGGTTTGGATGTTTTTCTTTGTAAGAAAAGGCCGTCTTGCCACCCTACCCCATAGCCCATTCATATGAAGAATACGGGAGATTGTTGTCACATGTAGCACACAGCCAGTACTTGCCAGAAATTCCTGCAGTTCCTTTAATGTTGCTGTAGGTCTCTTGGAAGCCTCCCTGAACAGTTTTCTTCTCGTCTTTCATCAATTTTGGAAGGACGTCCAGTTCTTGGTCTGGTTCTTGGTCTATGTCTCTGTTGTGCCATATTTTCTCCACTTGATGATGACGGTCTTCACTGTGTTCCATGGTATATCTAATGCTTTGGAAATTCTTTTGTACCCTTCCCCTGACTGATATCTTTCAACAATGAGATCCCTCTGATGCTTTGGAAGCTCTCTGCGGACCATGGCTTTTGCTCTGAGATGCAACTACACTGAACAAAAATATAAACACAACACTTTTGTTTTTGCCCCCATTTATAATGGGCTGAACTCAAAGATCTAAGACTTTTTCTATGTGCACAAAAGGCCTATTTCTCTCAAATATTGTTCACAAATCTGTCTAAATCTGTGTTAGTGAGCACTACTCCTTTGCCGAGTTAATCCATCCACCTCACAGGTGTGGCATATCAAGATGCTGATTAGACAGCATGATTATTGCACAGGTGTGCCTTAGGCTGGCCACAATAAAAGGCCACTCTAAAATGTGCAGTTTCATCACACAGACAATGCCACAGATGTTGCAAGTCTTGAGGGAGTGAAACTGGAAACAGGTGGAAACTGGAAACAGGTGGATTCAGCACCACGGCCAGCTCCGCAGCCTACTGAATTGCTTGTGATTCCTTAGGCTGAGGAGCTGGCCGTTGTGCTGAATCCTCCTGTTGTGGCTTTAA
>JACXGI010012925.1:0-21760 GCA_016801175.1 Esox masquinongy | reverse complement strand
TTAATGTGCTTGGACACAGAGCTCTGTGAACAGCCAGCTTCTTTAGCAATGACCTTTTGTGTCTTGCCCTCCTTGTGCAAGGTGTCAATGGTCGTCTTTTGGACAGCTGTCAAGTCAGCAGTCTTCCCCATGATTGTGTAGCCTACAGAACTAGACTGAGAGACCATTTAAAGGCCTTTGCAGGTGTTTTGAGTTAATTCGCTGATTAGAGTGTGGCACCAGGTGTCTTCAATATTGAACCTTTTCACAATATTCTAATTTTCTGAGATACTCAATTTGGGGTTTTCATTAGCTGTCAGTTATAATCATCAAAATTAAAAGGAATAAACACTTGAAATATATCAGTCTGTGTGGAATGAATGTATACATTATACAAGTTTCACTTTTTGAATGGAATTACTGAAATAAATTAACTTTTTGATGATATTCTAATTATATGACCAGCATATTTGTGTATATTTTGTTGGAAACCCAACTAATTCCACTTGGCACTGCCCTTAGTGGTCTGGAGCACTTCCATTGTGAGTAATTTGAAATGCAGCGTTTCTGCAAATGTTGCTGTGTTTTGGGCTAATGCTATTGTGTTCTGCGCTGATGCTGTTGTGGTGTGAGGCAATGTTGTTGTGTTGTGAGTTAATGCTGTTGTTTTGTAAGTAGTTGATTGTTTTCTGAAATGCAGCGTTTTTATAAATGTTTCATTTTTGTTAATGTTGTTGTGTTTTGTGTTAATATTGTAGTGTTTTCAACTTTTGTTAAAAGTAGTGTTTTCAACTTTTTATAGTCTTCATACAACCTTCTGCCGTTCATATTCACATTCATATGTTATTCAGCGACTATGAGGAGGTTACAGCCCTCATAGAGTGGAGGGGTATTGCGCAATAGCCAAGTACACATGCATCTCAAACCAGATAAGCGAGTTCTCTGTCTTCGCGATCTTACAAGACCGCAAGAAGTTCAAGTGCATTGCCTCCATGTATTTGGTAGACTCCACCCCTCATAGATGACGCTAAGCTTTTCCTGCCACCGTGTTTATAAACGCGTAGAGAACCTTTCAAATCCCACTAGCAGGATTGCGAGTTGAGCGAGTGGATGTACGAGGGAAACGCAGAGGTAAAAATACGGTTAGGATGATGTGTCAGCGAGGTTTGGTAACGGTTGAACGAAGCTTTAAGGCTAGAAGTTAGGCACGGACGGGTATTTTCATACTTGTGCTCGATTGTTTTTCTCTTTTTCGCAACGAGCTAGAAGGTGAAGGTAGACGGTCGGACGTGGTCGCGGGTAGTTCAGATGGAGGTTCTGATGCAATGAATGGTGACAGCAGTTCTGTTATCTATGAGCAGACATCTTTACTTTCCCTGAAGTTCCGTGAGTCTCCCTCTTGTTAATAGCGGCACCCTGAAAAAACAAAAAAATAAGAGGGCATAAGGTGGAGGATCACGGGTTAGATAGTGGTGGGGACCTGATGATTGTGTTTGATAGTAAAATGCAACCAGAGAAAATAATAAAAAGGTGAGTCGCTTAATGGAGGGAGCGTTAAGTGCCACATCCCATGTGCTAGTCCAAATAGTCGGGAATAATTGCTGGTATTGACTTGACGGTAACTATGCAGGAACTTAGAGTCGTTGAGAGGAGGTATAGTGGTTGAACCTAAAAGATTGAGTAGTACAAGGAATGGAGTTCGAGGCGAAATTACGACGGTCCTTATACAGTACACTTCGAAGAAATGTTACCGAAAAGGGTTCAATTGGGCTCAATACGTTTTCAGGGTAGAGAATATGTGCCTCCGCTACTGCGGTGTTTTAAGTTTACTGCAAATGTCTGTAGAAGTCAGTTGAGATGTGCTAGGTGTGGGGGACAGCACGAGTATGGAAAATGTGCACCTGAAGATAAAGTTAAATGTTGTAATCACCATGGTGCTCATAGTACGGTTTATGGTGTATGCGAAGTACCAAAGAAGGCAATGGAAGCATAGAGGTATAAGAAAGGAAATGGTGGCTCATGCTGTGGCGCTGAGGAAGGTAAATGCGGAATATAGACCTGGGTGATTCTCTGAGACTGGTACCTTTTGGGTCAAACTTTTTTTTTTTTGAAATACCTTATTTGTGATCACTAAATCTGATAGCGGGCTAGTTAAACCGTTGATTAAATATATTTTCGTTTTGCGTTCACCCCCGTCACAGACAACTTGACCCTGTGTGAATATGATTTGAACATATATTAAAGTGAATTCTTGTAGAACCTTAATAACATGTCCCTTGTTTATATAATATGCATTACCATAAGAATTTGATTAGGCTTTCATATTTTTTCTGATTATTCTGTAAATTGAACACACAGTTCAACAGACATTAACCTTATATTTATTCTTATCATCAAAATATTAATAAAAACAGATCAAATAACAGGGTTGAACTCAGCATGACAAGGTTGAAAATTATAACATGGTTGAATGCACAATACATTTTTCAAAATTGTATGATTTATTTACCTGTGAAATTAATGATATAACATGCAATAAAATGTTAATTGAATTTTGTTAACAGTTGACAGAGGGCAAAACATGAAAGAATCAAAACGTTTTAGGAAGTATTTAACATTAAATTCAATTAACATCAAGCATAAGTTCATCACAGATATCAATGGAATGGATCTGTCCATATGGTCGGCAGTTAAAAAATACCTTATAAAATGTAGAGCATAGGCTACTTTGAAGAAAACTAACTTGCAGGAATCTCATTTTGATTCAAACTAATATTCAGTAGGCTACATAACACTGAACTCTAAAAACCTGACTGTGAAGTGTTGGTTCATACATCCTTTTGTTTTGTTTGTTGATGAGCTGTTGGGGGTTATGTTGAGATGATGAGATGTTAGTAGATACTGGTAAGCCTATTACTGGCTAATAAGCTGTTAAAACGGCCAGTGGCAAAAGCAATTCAGTTCATAGACGCTATTTGTGGTGGAGGTAAACTTAATAAGAGAGTTTACCTGTAGGAGGGCTGTAGGAGTTTACCACCTGATTGTACCACAAAAAGTAGTTGACTCTAGTCACAATTTTAAGCAGGTTTGGGACGGGGGTAATTTCGGCTGGCAGGAAAATGGCCTTGCCGAAATTATCCTCCCGCAACTTGCTTAATTCTGAGTGGGAGCTGAGGTGTCCGAACAATGAGAGAGTAAATGGTACACTGCAAGGCATTGTCACCAGCCCTATTTTATTTTCAATTATGATAGACGATGTGTATAGGAGAGTAGGACCTGGGATAAGCAAAGCCTTATATGCAGATGATGGTGCCATATGGAAGAGGGGGGAATATTTCGTTTGTAATGGGGGAACTGCATGAAGCTGTAACAGTGGTTGAGGAATGGTCATTAACATGGGGATTTAAACTCTCAATAACTAAATCGTGTCATATGTTGTTTAGTAAGAGAAGGGTTATGGGATATGTGATTTTGACATTGTATGGACAAAGATTAGATAGGGTGAACCAGTTTAAATATTCAGGTTTGTGGTTGGATGAGAAACTTACATGGAGTAGACATATCAGCTATAGAAACAAAGTGTAAAAAGGTCTTAAACCTAATGAGAGCCATAGTGGGTAGAGAATGGGGTGCGGACAGACAATCGTTACAGGATATCTACAGATCATTGATTCAATTGGCATTTGAATATGGGTGTTTTGTTTATGGATCTGCTGCTAAAACAACACTGTCAAAATTTGATTGAATACAATCAAGGGCACTTAGATTGTGTACTGGAGTGTTTAAAGCCACACCGGTTGAGGCATTACAAGTAGATACGGGGGAAATGCCATTGTCCCTTAGAAGGGATAAACTAGGGCTAGCATATTGGGTTACAATGAAAGGTAGTGGGTCCGATCACCTTGCTCAGGATGTATTGAAAGAATGCTGGGAATGTAGCAGATGTAAGCGTAAGGGATATGGTGTAGGTATAGCCAGCAAAGCAGTTGCATATGATCTGACCGTTGTAGGGATCAGACAGAGGGTTGTATGGAGTATGAGTCCAACATGGATGTTTCATAAAACACATGTTGATTTCACGTTGTTAGAAAAGTAGGAACGGTGTGAAGTTAATGTGGGGGTCAGAGTAGATCAGTACATTAAAAGCATAGGCTTTTCTGCTAATTTGGGGATATACGGTTAGATCTGGAAATAATTGGACACACTGACACACGTTTTGTTATTTTTGGCTGTTTACTTAAATATATTCAAGTTAAATAACACCAATATTGGATTAATTGAATACTTTATATTCAATTGTCGGTCCAATGTCCAATCTAAAACTAATTTCAATGCGGTAAGTTGCTGTTCAATAATGCAAATTTAAGTATGTTGCTATGTGAGCAGCCATTCCAAGAGATGTGGTATTATGTCTAAACTGAAGTTACAGAGGCTTGTATAAAATAATTGTTTGTGCAGTTTTTATATGGAGTCTGCGGGTGATTGTGCAGTATATAGCACATGCTAACATGGTTTGATGAAGGTTGAATTTTTAATTTCACAAGATGGGAAAGAAAGCTGGAAATCGTAAGCTGCGGAAGGTGACTGACTTTTTCCAAAGGTAAAACAGAGTAGCTAACTAGCTAACAATATTTAACTCTTATTATTAACTAGCTGTAATGCTATCTACATAAACAACTTACGGTATATTTGGGTGGATTACTATATTAAACATTACATTTTAAAACATACAGAATATGTGATTAATTTACTTTTATTTAGAAGTGCATAGTTTTCCTGTTATTTTCCCCATGACAAATGAATGGTGTTTTTAATCCTGTCTCCTCACACACATTTGAGTTCCCTCAACTCCTAAAATGTAGGGCTCCCCCACCTCCAAAATTCAATTTTACCCAATGGCTATAAAAAGAAGAAATACATTGGGTAGTAATTGGTGCTTGGCATCATAAAGTCATGTGGTCATCTGTACCTGATGTCCCTTTCACCTGTCATCTGATGACCAGTGCCAGCCCTGTATGAGACTAGAGCAATGAGACGTAACCAGTGAAAGGAAGGTCAAACCCCAAGCCTAACATATGTGTAATGGAAACAATCTGACTTGAGACAGGAGGGAGTAATGATCTTGTACTGGATTCCACAGGTCTCCATGATGTCAAGAGGTCTGGTGTCCATGGTGATTCTGCTGTTATTTGTCAGAATGACAGACGGGGGAGGTGAGTGAAAACAACCATCACAGTTTGTCTGGTATTTCTCTAAAACATCTAGAAAGTTCTGTCCATCTGGATGAAGGAGGATGTTTAAAGTCGACCTTGGTGATCTGAACAAAATTTAATAAAACAAATATTAATCAAATCTACAGATAATGGAACACTTTAATCAAACTATTCAACAAAAAAGTTGATTGAACCTATAGCCCCCCCCACCCCTCTGACGCTAAAATCTTACTATTGCTACCTGATTTCCCAGCTAAAAGATAAAGGCAGATAATATTCATGTTTAATACTCCCCAAAAAAATGTATTTGATGAACAGAAGCTTGTTATTAGGCTACAACAAAACATACACCTGCAGTTACAAAACTTCGCTGCTAGCTGCTATTGGACCTGGATCATAGCTGTATTCCCCCTTTCACTTGAAGCTGCTTCTGTCATTGTAACTTCTGATCTGTCCATCTTCTCATGCTTCTGTTTCTCAACAACTTTACTAAAGATGTTTTTCAAGGGCACATCATTCTTTCCTCTGAGTGGCAGACATTCCATTTTTATGTTTTGTTACTTTAGCTATCTTCCATAGTTCAAATCCTTAGCAAATGAGCCGACAAGATCTGACATTACACCCAGGGTTGCCAGATTTAACTGACAATAAACTGCCCAATAACTAGCGGAGTCCACATAAAAACTGCTCAAATGCTATTTCTTCTACATAACCCTATCTGGAAATCTCCACATCTGGCAACACTGGTTACAGCCCCACAATCACATATTGGTCATTATACAGATGCATTGTGGAATGACAAAACAAATATAAATGTTTATCACATCAATGTCAACTAAATAGTATCTAGCAAAAAGTCATATCATTTTATTCTGTTTGCGGTAATTTTTTCAACTGTAAGAAACTTCTTGTGGGCCCCTCTGATTGGCTGTGATGGGTGCCACGCACCAATTGCGCACATGTAAGCTCTGCCTCTGCTGTGTGTTTTTATGTTTACAGACCTCCAAGTATCCTGCATGTTGTCAGGGGAATGTGTCCTACCCTGTAGCTTCCAGCCTGCCAGTGATGAAGTCATCTACTGGATTAAACTATTTCACATTCCTGTCCACACCTACTACTACAGTACAGATCATCTAGAACAGCAGAACCAGCAGTACAGGCAGAGAACATCTCTGTTCAATGACCAGATCCCCAAAGGAAACGCCTCACTACTGTTGAGAAATGTCACAGTCCAGGACCAGGGCAGATACCAGTGTTACACCATCACAGTTAATGGCAACCAGGAGTCCTTCATTAACATAACAGTGGAGGGTACGGAATAAATGTCTGTCAGTTTGTGACAATCACTTTATGGCAGTTGTAAGTGTGTAAAGTGAAATCTGTTGTTTTCTTCGTTGCAGCTCCAGTCGGATTGGTGGCCATACATTTATCTGACGACATCATCACCTGTAGTTCCACAGGTATCTACCCTGAACCTAAACTAACCTGGTCCACTGACCCCCCCTCTGACCTTTCACCTGACACTGGAACCTCTCAGATCTTTAATAGCACTAAGATGAATGACCAGGGCTTCTATGACATCATCAGTACAAAACCATTTACCAGAGACCGAACCAACATCTGTGCCGTGAGCTCGGGGACAGTAGAGAAGACAGCAACTCTGAGACAGCAAGGTAATCAATCAAATCTCTCATCAATAAAACCTCCCATCTAACAACATATTGATGAAACAATACATCAATCAAAGAAATGTTGGATCAACCTATAAATTCTTCGTTCCGGTTTCATTTTTTTTAAAGGATTATTGTGATGAAAGCAACATCATAATCATGCTACAAAGTAATACTTTTTTATTTTAGCTCCAGTCCACAGTTCTCCAAGAAGTGAGGTGTCCATTCCCTGCAGTGACCTCTTCACCTTTAACCTCACCTGGAGGTTCAACCAGAACATCACCATCCTGACCTCTACCTACACTTTAGACACACATCAGATGCATGTTGAAGACCATTGGAAGGAGCAGGTACAGAGTGTGTCTAAATCTGGCAGCCTTCGGCTCCACAGGCTAACCAAGAACCATCAGGGGATCTACACCTGTGAACTCCAAACTGACAGAGATACACACCTGGTCCTCACTTACCTGGAGATCACACCTGATGAACTAATTACTGGTAATATAAATAGCTATACTAGCCTGATGTTTAGTCTCGCATTAAAGTCAACTTGATTCTGACTTGTTCTCTGTTGTATTCAGTATATTATTTGGCAGTGTCAGTATTATTAATAAGTAATATACATTCTCTTTCCTGTCACCTTCTGACACAGGCATTAATTCAGAAACAATTTGTATTGTTGCTTCTGTAATTGGAATCCTATTGGCAGCAGTGGGTGTCTATTTCCTGTAAGTTTCTTCTTGTACAGTTTGTTAGTTGACAGTCTAATCCGCAATGATTTACATACATTATTTAATGCATACATTCACTACTTACACTTAATAATAATGATATTATTATGATAAAATATTCAACTAATATACAGTATGTTAATATAAATAGTTAGTCTGGGCTGAATGTTTACAGCCTTCCATTATAGACAACCTGATTTTAACTTGCTCTCTGTTGTATTCAGTACATTGGCAGTGTCAGTATTATTAATATTTAAGTAATATACATTCTCTTTCCTGTCACTGTTAGATGCAGACATCAGTCCAGGAACCAGTGCTGCTTTAGTGACTGGAGTCCTTTTAGCAGGAACAGCAGCGGGAGAAGCTGGGTTTTCAAAAACTATGGGTAAGCTGAACACCATAGTCAGTCTCTTACTGTACAGTATCCTTGGGTTTCTTGAAAGGCATTCAGAAACATGATGTAAGTAGTAATATTTACATTTTAGGGTTTTGGCTGACCCTCTTATCCAGAACGACATACAGTATTGATTGCATACATGTAGTACATACACCAAAAAGAAAAGGTTCTTGGCAAGTCCTTCAGGGGTTCCTCACATTTCTTATGGTTTTTCCTCAAAGAAACATTTCATAAACCTTGTGGGGTAGGTTCTTGAGCAGGTAGGTTATTCATGTCTTTTTGAGTAACACATATAAAAAGTATTTACAGAACATTGTATTTTTCTATGAGGGCCTTATAAGGGTTCCCACACAGTTTCAAAATAAAGGACAGTCCTTTTTCTTTTTAAACTTGCCCATGATAAATGTTTTGTATTATTTTATTATTATTGGTTCCAGCAGTTCACTTTGTTAAAAACTCTTTGACTGCTACTCCTTTTATGCCAAATTATGATTTTTAGGTAACTGGATATTTGGCATATAAACCAGGCCACTACGTAAAAAAACTATGTCAGCCAGTGACCAATAAACCTTCAAGTGGGCATGGTTTTGCATATGCATATAAAACACTGTTAATGATAATATAATATGTCTTGGTAGGAGTTCAGTAATATGCCAGGACATACAGTACCACATGGGTTTTTCAGTTCAGTCACAAGATGTTATCTGTCACTGGGTATGATTACTTTTGGGACACCTACAGTGTAATGAATCTAATTCATAGATTGGATTAATTTGGCCACATGGGGGCACCATTGGACAAGAAAAATTATCCATGTGGCATTTGGTGCATCTATGGACATGATGGTGAACGTGTCCCTGCCCAAAACTGATGCAATAAGGCCAATAGGAGCTGAATGCTGAAACCTGCTCGCTGCTTGAAGTTTATTATTATTATTATCAGCCTAGTTTAAACATTCAACACCATAATGTCCTGGATGTAGAGGTCAAAGATGTGAAAGTGCTGAATTTAATTGTGTTCTACTGAGGGAAAACCTGTAATTTACTGAGCAGCAGCAGGAGAAAGTAACCCAGAAGAAGTTTGACTTGACTATAATGAATCTTCATCAAGTGCTATTAAAGATCAGATTGGCATATAAGGTCATGTTCATCCTACTGACTTAAAATATTTTTTTTCTGTGATCAGCTTGATCAAACAAGAGTTCAGCCTGGGAGTTACACCTTCTCCTGGGAGGACTGTCCTCTAGCCCAAACCCAGGGGAGGACAAGTTATTCCACCACCCTCAGGATGGGGAAATAGTGTGCTGGTGTATCCTTGTGCATTCTAGGAATGCTCTCACTAACTTTCCTGATGTCCTGTTTGACCTTAGATGGACATGAGCCCTTGGACCAAGCCTAGTGGCTGTCCCTGTCCAAAGTCCTCCTGGACATGTTGCAGAACCAGTTGCTGCCTGATGATTCCTGCTGCCACTGCCTACACTCCACCTGGTAGTCCCTGTCCTGATCTACCTGGTTATACTGAAGACTTGGACTCTGTTTAAGGACTCTGGACATGGCCCACTTGTATTTATTGACCTGCTTGTCTTCTTGTCTAGGGAGTTCGAGGACAGCACTTTTCACACACCGACTGACAACTAGGTTTCTGGACTGTGGCGTCTCAGAAACGCTTTGATAACGGCATAGTTGTATACCAGTAAGGAGGCTCTACAGCTTTGAAATGCCAACACGTAACTTCTGAAGATCATTTTGAAGGACCACTGAACTGGCATTTCGTGTGTGTGTGTGTGTGTGTGTGTGTGTGTGTGTGTGTGTGTGTGTGTGTGTGTGTGTGTGTGTGTGTGTGTGTGTGTGTGTGTGTGTGTGTGTGTGTGTGTGTGTCATCCATGTAACCAGATACACAACACGTCATGACAGAGTGGACCAGAGATACACAACACATTATAAATGTATCTCTGGTCCATCATGTGTTGTGTAGCTGTCGGTGCATCCGATTGCAACCAAGTAGCACCACAGACTGTCCAGGAGCTCACTGATGCCCTGATCCAGTTCTGGGAGGAGATCCCCCAGGACACCTTCTGCCGTCTCATCAGGAGCATGCCCAGAAGTTGTTGGGAGTGCATACAGGCACGTGGGGGCCATACACACTACTGAGTCACATTACGAGTTGCCGTGATGAAATTTACACAAGTTGGAACAGCCTGTGATTTCAATAGTTTACTTTCATTGTCAGTGTGAGTGTTAATTCAGCCCTGAATCGGTTGGTGATGTTGGTTTCCACTGACTGTTACATTGTTTTGTTCTCAATGTATTACACAATGTACAGTAAAGATTTTGATCTTTAATATATTTCCTTCATCGAGACCCGATGCGTGATTGAAGTGTTCCCTTAATTTTTTTGATCAGTGTATTTGACTAATCACATACATTTGTTTTGAAATGACCTGGTTTGCAAAGTGAAGAATAGTCAAAGGGGGGGTCTGATGTCAAACATCTTTTTGTTCTTTGCCCTAATGCAAATAGAACCATAGTGAAAAAAATGATGATTTGGCCTCTGCTACAAGCCCAGCTAGCTCATTAGACAGCTAAATAGCTAGCAAAAAGCTAACAGTTCCCTCTGTTACTAGTCAACAACTGTTTCCACAACAACTGAAAACAAATTCATACATTTGCTCCACCTTCAAGAAACAGATATGATTACTAAGTACCTTGGACTTTGATACAGCTGTCTGATTTCCACGCCTCCAGCCCAAACTGAACAGGTAGCATTCTGACTGGTGTGACAGGAGAGATTAACAGCTGATAATTGACTAGACTGTCTTCTACTCAACACAGAGAGGATCTGTTACACCAATATTAGCAGGGGAAAGGATAGAGACCAGGAGGAGAGGAACAGCTGATTGTGTTCTGGATTCTCCACCATGATACAGAGACAGGAGGTATAACCACACTAGAAGGGAAAATAATGTTGTGACTGGATAGAGAATAACAGTGGATCATGTATTGGATTCTCCACTACTCAACACAGAGAGAGGAGGTTTACCCAGAACAATAGACCCACCCAGCTATGGGGTCTGTGGGGACCTGGGGTCAAATATCCATTATGTCCAGATGTCATCTGGTGTCCATGGTGATTCTACTCTTGAGTGTCAGAGTGACAGATGGAGGAGGTGAGTGACAACAACCATCACTGTCTGTCTGGTATTTCTCTAAAACATCTAGAAACATCTCTCCATCTGGATGAAGGTGGACATGTAGGGTGAACCATGGTAATAATAAACAAATCAATATAGGACCATTTTGTCACTCACTGTAATGTTATTAGATTAAACTTTGAGCAGTTCACTCAAAAGTGCAGGAAATACACACAGGCTTTAGTTATGAATTCATTATTGTGAATATAATTGCCTAGATGCCTAACATGTTTCACTTCCTGAGTTACTGCCTGTATGGCCACATATTGTTCATACCTGATAATCACAACAGGAAAGACAGGAAAACATTTAGGTTTCAATCACATCAATATAGGACCTCATCTGACCTAATTTTGTCACTATTACTGTGTCTTAGCTGTGATCACATAAAAAAAACCAACCCACAGTTCAGACTGATCTTCAGGTATGAATTATTTTTTATTCACAGGCTCTGGTTGAAACTTCATTATTCTGGTTACAGTAAAAAGATTTAGGTAATGTTTCACTATGTGAGTCACATCCTGTATGGTCACATTCTGGTCATACTTAAGGCCTTGGCACAGTTAATACATTTCTAACATTCCTGGACATTGTTAAGGATCCACAGTTTATGTGACAATTTCAAGTTGATGGCCAATGGAAACCCAACCAACAAGATACACATAACAGCCAACCGAGGACTAATTTTGAGCACTTTAAGATCATGTTAATGATCATAATGTAGGATAAAAGTAACTTAAAACATTGACTGCAGATTGTGGTTGTATTTATGATAGTAGTACAGCTGAAATCTTACATATTTTACCTTTCATCTTTAACTGTGAAACTGACTGTTTAAAACATCAAAATGTTACCAAATTTTATGACGAATACATTTATTCCAACCGGGCCAGTGGGGGTATTTCAGAAAGCAGGGTTAACATACTCTGAGTTGAAACCACAACTCTGGATTGACTGACTCTGAGCTGTCAAACTCAGATTTGACGGTTTCAGAACAGGTGGTAACAATTAGTTCAGTCAACTCTGAGTTAAGTTAACCCTGAGTAAAGCATGTGCACGAGGAGATATAAAGCCCTCATCAATGGAACGCAGATAACGTGATTCATCATGGCAACAGGAGAAAAAGGTCTTAGACCCCGTACTTCATCCCAGTGGAGTTAGGTAGATTAATTATTGCATATGCAAAATATGAGTATATATTCAAGAAAAAAGCAATACAGGAGCAGCAGCAAAAGAATGTGAGCTAGTGTGACAGAAAATTGCTGACTGAGACAATGTAAGAGTATTAACTGAAAAAAAAGAAAAGTCACATCTTGAGTGTTCCACTCATGAAACATTTATATAATGTGTGTAAGTTCATATTTATTTTGTATTTATCAAATACACCGAATAACACAGCATCATTCTGAACAGTGACATTCTTGTGACATGGCACACATGTACATAGTAAGAATTATGAAATATATAAAGCAAAAATATAGCAATAATATACATAAATATGTAAACTAGCAGCAATTGTATAGAGAGTAGGATGGGAAAAATGAACAATATGGGTAGAGGTATTGAATATTATAAATATAATGAGTGTAATATGTCTATGAATGATACATACAAAAGAATATTCTAATGTAAATTAAATGTATATAGAAAGACATCAGAGCATCTGGAATGTTCATGTGTGATCAGTATGATCATGGATCAGTGTTGCTGGTTGAGGAGCCTTATGGCCAGAGGGAAAAAACTGTGAGTCTGGAAGTGCCTCGATGCTCTGGTAGTGTCTACCAGATGGCAGCAGTGGTGTGAATAGACCATAGCCTTGGTGGCTGTAGTCTTTGATGATGTTTCCGTGCTTTCTTAAGGCATCGTGTATGGTAGATGCCTTGCACAGAGGGGAGATGGCAGTCGCTGATGTGCTCCGCAGACTTCAACACCCTCTGGAGGGTCTTGTGATCCAAGCGGCTGCCGTACCAGGCAGTAAAGCAGCCTGAGAGGATGCTCTCAATGGTGCAACTGTAGGAGTTAGAGTTTTTACAGACATGCCAAACTTCTTGAGTCTCCTCAGGAAGGATAGTTGCTTTTGGGCTGTTTTCACTGCCGAGTTCACTTGCCTTCAAACAGGAAAAGTATAATATCAGTACAAGCAATTGTGATGTTGTTTAACCTCCCCTACCTAATTTATCACCTTTCAGTGACTACCTGCAACATATATTTAAGTAGTAAGTGAAAATTCTTTGCTGGCCTATCTGCACATTAATGCTGTGGAACGTCCTATTCACATAATCTCCATTTACTGAAGGAGCTGTGATAGGAGTATGAGTGCCATCTATGGCGCCAATCAATCCTGGGAACCCTAAAATATTAACTGATTTGTGCTTCAAGTCTCAAAGCTTCATACTAAATAAACTGATTACTGCTTAGACTGATACCTGCAATTCTATGGAATTCTTTTTTGATGATTCTTGTGGGTCTGTGACTTAGGGACACTACTTAAGTGTACAGAAAATGTTTCAGTGCAAGAGTCACATCTCTGACAACCCGACAGAGATGGTTATGCTCGGCGGACAGCGGAGCATGTTATACAGAAAACTGCAACACACAGAATTTGTTCCAAACTGAGAGCATGTCCACGATGTATCATAGGAAAGATATGAGGGCTGAGAATATTGTTCAGATAAATGATTGATTGTACAGAAAAACGGTAATGCTCAAACAGATAATCATTAGAGAATGATAAAACATCCAAGCGGGGTCTGATCACTCTCCCGACGGAGATTTCTGCAGAGTATTTGTGCTTCAAGTGGCTCTTCGAGAAAAGGACACGCCCCGTCTGACACATTCAGATGGCAGGTTTCAGTGAAAGAGTAGGACAAACTTATCATTACGATCAAAAATCTACTACGACATTAATTATTTTAGACCTACCATCTGTCCAATTATCTGATACAAACATGTCTTTACTATGCTAATGTTTTGATCTATTTTTCTTTGTGAAAGTAAAACTAACAGCGTATTCCATGGTTGGGTAGAACTCCGCTGCCAGTCATTCAAATGAAGGAAACAACCGTTCAATTGAACGATAAAACTGACCGAGTCAGTCGTTCACGAGTCTTTTTACTTAGGCGAAGGCAGCGGCTCCGTGCTTGTTTTCATGGCATCAGTAATCAACTAAGTATATGAATTATTATAGTCTGCGTTCAATTATCAGTTATAAACATGTCTTTATGATGTTCCTGACTTGATCTATTTTTCTCTGCGAATGCACATAAAAGTTGATCGGAGAACTGAGCTGGAGGACTGGGTATGAAGCAAGTGAAACATGTTGTAGTAATCCGCTGTCAAACGTTTGATACGATACAATATAACGAGTCACTAAAAAGATTCGTTCAAAACGAACGATTCGACGCGAACTGCACATCACTACAACAGATGATTATTATAAATACAATCCAAAATAGGAGGCTGGAAGCAGGTCAGTACATTAATATATCAATAGTAATTCAAAAAGGCCCAAAAGAGTTGTGAAGAAAAACAACACCTCACAAAGGAAAAGTTGCACTGAACAGAAGTAAATATTGGGGCTGATGGGAAACAGGTGAATGAACAGGTGACTAGAATTCCAGTGATTGTGATCTGAAGGGTGAGTTGCATTCAAGAGATTGGTGGCTTGTTTGAGGAAGTGAGTTTCGTTCACTGGAGAGGATACGTGTTTAGGGTGAGCTGGACGTAAACCTTACAATTAGTAATGTTTCACACCAGAAGCATTTTAGAACATTTGAGCTTAGCTTATTGTTGTGTGTGCAGAGCTGTGCTTATAATAATGAAGGAATAATCTCTTATATACATTTTAAGCTAAATAAAAAGAAGAAATTATATGGTAAGACCAATAAAATTTATTAAATGTTCTCCTGTGTCCATAAAAAAACTGCAGAGAGCAGAAACAAGTAGACAGCCTTCACTAATGTTTGACCTGCACCTCGCCCAGAACATTTCCAAAGGAATACATTTTTATTTGTGACAACTGAACATTTATGTTCACATTCTGATGTCCGTAGCAGATTCCGGGACATGAAGCTCATATCTCTCTGTTACACAAATGTTTGTTTTATTATCTTTGTGATACACCTGCTCAATCATACACACACACAACACCTGTCCAATCATTCACACTGATACACAACACATTACCATCTTCGGCCCTTCCTCTCTGTTTCATGATGGTTTGAGTCGTTTTATTTTCACTTTGATTTCTACTTAGTAAAGTGACTTTGCATTATAATAGTGTTCATTAATATTATAAAGGTGTAGCTCTAGGAAGGAGTAGAGTGACTCAGTCTTTCAGTGAGAGGCTGGGCCACAGAGGGATCAATGTTAAATCCAAATGTTTATCTGACTTTTTGTTTGCATCAATAAATTCACTGTGATTGTTCCACTCTGCTAAGGACGCCCACAAAACCTGTTTGTGTTTTTTTCTGTTTACAGACCTCCAAATAACCTGTTTGTATTTGTTTCTGTTTACAGACCTCCAAATAACCAGTGTGTGTTTGTTTCTGTTTACAGACCTCCAAATAACCAGTCTGTGTTTGTTTCTGTTTACAGACCTCCAAGTAACCTGTTTGTGTTTGTTTCTGTTTACAGACCCCCCGGTAACCTGTGTGTTCTCAGAGGATTGTGTCCTGCCCTGCAGCTACCAGCCTGGTACAGATGAAGTCATCCACTGGGTTAAACTAGAAGACATACCTGTCCACTCCTACTACTACAGTACAGATCATCTACAACAGCAGAACAAGCAGTACAGACAGAGAACATCTCTGTTCAATGACCAGATCCCCAAAGGAAACGCCTCGCTACTGTTGAGAAATATCACAGTCCAGGACCAGGGCAGATACCAGTGTTACACCAGTACAGTTACTGGCAACAAGGAGGCCTTCATTAATATCAAAGTGGAGGGTATGGAATGTCTTTTTGTTTTCTGTATTGATCACTATATGGCAGCTCCAAGTGTGTAAAATACAAACTGATGTTTTCTTTGTTGCAGCTCCAATCGAATTGGTGGACATACATTTATCAAATAACATCACCTGTAGATCCACAGGTATCTACCCTAAACCTAAACTTACCTGGACAACTGACCCCCCCTCTGACCTTTCACCTGACCCTGGAACCTCTCAGAACTCTACCAGCACCAAGGTGAATGACCAGGGCCTCTATGACATCACCAGTACAAAACCCTCTATCAGAGACCGAACCAACATCTGTACCGTGACCTCTGGGAAAACAGAGAAGACAGCAACCCTGAGACAGCAAGGTAATCAATCAAACAACACTTCAATCATACAACATATTAATCAAACAGCACATTAATCAAACAGCACATTAATCAAACTACACATTAATCAAACTACACATTAATCAAACTACACATAAAAAAAACATTAATCAAGGAATATATCAGTCAAACCACACATCTATTAAACAATTGTTTAATCAACTGATAAATTCATAAATCTACTGTATCTTGCTGCAATTTATATAAAACATCATTGTGAGACATTGTGCATTTATGAAAATATCCTTCTAAATAGGTTTAATATATTGTGATGTCATTTTAGCTCCAGTCCACAGTTCTCCTGGCAGTGAGGTGTCCATTCCCTGCAATGTCTCTCAGCCTCACCTCCTGACCTCTAACATCACTTGGAGGTTCAACCAGAAAGTCACCATCCTCACCTCTACCTACACCAACGACAAACATCAGATGCATGTTGAAGACCACTGGAAGGAGCAGGTACAGAGTGCGTATGAATCTGGCAGCCTTCGGCTCCACAGGCTAACCATGAACCATCAGGGGATCTACAGCTGTGAACTCTCTACTGACAGAGATACACACCTGGTCCTCACCTACCTGGAGATCACAACTGATAAAGAAATTACTGGTAATATAAATATTTAGACTAGTCTTGCCTTATAGTCAACTTGATTGTAACTTGCTCTCTGTTGTATTCAGTACATTCCCAGTATCATTAATAATTCAGTAATTTATATTCTCTTTCCTGTCACTGATAGACAAAGGCATCCGTGCAAGCAATATTACTGGTGGAGTGATTGGAGTCCTACTAGTAGCAGTGGGATACATTTACAGAAGTAAGCTGAACATCATAATCAATCTGTTATTGTTCAGTCTTCTTGAGTTGTAAAAGGCTCTGAATCCAATATCATTATATTTCCATGTTATTCCCTTAGCTGCCACTCTTACCCACAGTGCCAACATAATTGATTGTATATATGTATTACTAATGATTAATAGCAATAACATTTATATTATGATTATTATAATAAATTATGATAGATGTAATCATTTTTGCATATTTCTGGCACTGTTATCAGATCCTCTACTAAAACCGAATATTAGATAAAGGGAACCTGAGTGAACAAACAGCACAAAGTTTTTTTAAAATAGAAAGTAATACCCCAATGTGAAAAATCATCTTAAAAACTGTTTATGTCACCAGTTAACAGCAATGACAGCAACCAAATTCTTCTCTGTTATTGATCCGACTCTCACAGAAATAAATTTTTATATATCTGATGTAAACCTGCTTGTTTGCATCTGATCATTGTCTTGTTGCTTGACCCAGCTGTGCTTCCGCTCATGGCCTGACAATGACCAGACAACTTCAATCTGATGGCAAAATTTAGTTTTATATTTGGTAGGCCTGGCCCAAATCAGACCTGATTATTTATCAAGGTACTGAAATCTTGAACCTCTTAATCCATAGATATCTGCGGGGGGGGGGGGGAATCCCTGAGATTCCCTCTATAAATAACTACTACCCACAGACCAAATTCAATATGACAAATGTTCAACATGACACTGTATTAGACCATGTTCAAATGATCAATCCCTCTTTCTGTAGACATTCAAGAATAATGAAATGGAGCCCATGATGGAGAAGAACAACGACGGCACAAATGATAATGTAGAGGGTGATACAGAGACTGGTGTTGAGGGACCTATATTAAGGACCTCTAAACATTTTCATAACTGACCTTTTCTGGCATCATCATCAGGGCGAATTGATTTTGACAAATAAAAAATGTGTGGCCCTCAAGATAAAGTTTGCCCACCCGTGATCTACATCAAGTGATATCTAAGATCCGTTTGACTGACATATTAAAACATTTGACCGACTGAGAGTCCCCATTCTTGTCAAGAATGGTGTAGTGGCGGAGAGGAAGGAACCAGGCGCAGGCAATGTGGCAGTCGATGTATGGAATTTAATGAAAACAATAACACAGAGTGCTTAACACAAACTAAATGAAAAACAAAGGTCCTAACAAACTGAAAAGTACTCACCACGTACATGAAACAAACGTTGACAAGGAACAATGACCGACAAATGAGGGGAGCAGAGGAGAAACATTTAAACACATACTGATGACCTAATTGGGACCTGGTGTGAGTGACAATTGGAGACAAGACAAATGAAGGAATCCGGGGTGAGTTCATGAACCATGGGAAACCGGGAAAAGCGGGAGATGACGGAGCTGTTCGTCACCTCACCGTCACAGTACCCCCCCCCCAAAGTCCCAGCTTCCAGACGAGGCCGAAATACAACCGCAGGGGAGGGCGGGCAGGAGAAAACCATACCCCCCACCAATCCACGCCGGAAACAGGCAGAGGAGGCGGGGCAGGCGGAACAGGCAGGGGAGGCGGGGCCGGCAGAACAGGCAGGGGAGGCGGAGCCGCCGGAACAGGCAGGAGAGGCGGAGCCGCCGGAACAGGCAGGAGAGGCGGAGCCGCCGGAACAGGCAGGGAAGGCGGAGCCGCCGGAACAGGCAGGGAAGGCGGAGCCGCCGGAACAGGCAGGGGAGGCGGAGCCGCTGGAACAGGCCGGGGAGGCGGAGCCGCCGGGACTGGAGAGGGCGCCGCTGCGGCCAGGACAGGATTGGGCGCCGCTGCGGCCGGGACAGGAGAGGGCGCCGCGGGCTCAGGTGGCGGCTCCTGGGCAATTCTGTGTAGGCAATCAATCATAATAAAACACAGACACTTTTGAATGGAGCGGACAGCAAGAATGATGATCCAAACCAAAGTGGTGATGCAGAGTAATCCAGAGGGTTTGACAAAGGATAATTATTTCAGCTGAAAGGAGACAGATGGATGTTGACCTACACAGATCGGATAAAGGATATGAACGTTTGTGTAAATTGCCTGGGGATGTAACATTTCCCCCGAAGCTGCTCCCTCTCCTGGTCTGGGGGGGCTCCAGCGTTCGACGTCATCGGCCTTCTAGACGCCACCGGCCCCTACACCCCCATTATTTATTTTCATTTTACACACGTACGCACCCTGGACAGTCTTGTCATTATCACCCACACCAGATCATCATTTACTAATTATCATGTGTGTAAATGTTTCTCAACCTCCCCAGTGTTTGTGCGTCATTGTGTTTGTATGCTGTGTTGAGAGCTGCTGTGCCGTCTTTACCAGCTACGCGCCACTTTGTTTTTCCAGTAACTGAAGTCGGTTTACTGTTGGTTTCCTGTGCTCTGTGCACCTGCGGTCCACAAATCAAAGACCATTGCTTCCGACTCCTGCGACTTGATTCTTTACTACACTGACATGCTACAGGGGAGGAAGATGGAGGCAAAGAAGAATCCAAGGATCTCAGTTTCAGAACTGCAGTCAAGTGGAATCATGGGGTCATCAAGTGTCAAAATCAACTGTAAGACATCTGGAATCATGTGTTGTAACTTTTTGGCCACGCACACCATCAATATATTTGGCGACAAAAGACGACTGAATATAAGGAAAATCACCTGATACCCATAAAATGGTGGTGGAACATTTCTCAGGGCTGTTTTGCTGATAGTGATCAATGGGCCCTTGTGACGATGGCATAATGAAGTCCACTAAGTATCAAGTCATTTTGAGCCCAAAACCTGGTTGAGAAATGGCCATGGATAAACCTTTCAACAAGACAATGACAAACACATAAAAAAAACTCAGATATGGTTGTAGGACCACAACATCAATGTTTTACAATGCAAACACAAGAACCCAGGAACTCTGTCAGTGACCATCCGGTTCTTACACATTCTCCCCAGTTCCACAATTTTGTCAGATGGCCAACTCTAGGAAAACTCTTGGTTGTTCCAAACTTCTTTCAGTTTTCAGTGATGGAGCCCACTGTGTTCTTGGGGACCTTCAATGTTGCAGAAATGTTTTGGTGCCCTTCCCTAGATCTGAGCCTCAACACTGCCCTATCTCAGAGCTCTACAGACAATTTCTCCATCCTCATGCAATGGCTTTTTCTCTGACATGCACTGTCATCTCTTGTGACCAGATATGTATGCGCCTTTCATCTGTGGGAAAGTCACTGTCATCTGTGGGACATGATATATACATGTATGTGCCTTTCAAAATCATTTCCAATTATTGAAGTTACCACAGACTTCAATCAAAATGTAGAAACATCAAGGATGGTCAATGGTAAAAGGATGCATCTGAGCTCAATTTAAAGTGACATAGTAAAACGTCTTAATACTCATGCAAATGTGATTGTTTTTGGGGGGTGGGTTATGAATTTTCAAATATTTAAAAAAAATATTTTAGCTGTTTTATTATTGTGTAGAATCATGTTCTGTTCAAAAAAGTGAAGGAGTCTGAATACTTTCCAAATTAACTGTAAGTCATCATGTCACTGTTAACTCGAAATAAAAGTTTAGTTTTATGTTTTTCCTTATTGTGTGTACACAGGTGCTTCATGTTTCTGTAATACAGGACTGAACTCTAAAAGACCCGAGTCTCAGCTTGACTATATAAATAAAATTAGCGTGAAGAACTAAACTCAGAACTTAACTGCCAGTTTTGACCTATTAATATATCTCAATGAACCAATGAAACGGCATCATCAAACCAATTATATATCATGAACCAGTGCATGTTGTGTTACAAACAATGCAGAGAGGACAACAGGGATGGAAATGACGGCTTTGAACGTCACATAATTTTCACAACTTTGTTTTAATGTCAGTAAGTGTCTGCTAAATTACTTGAATGTGAATGTTAATGAACGGACATTTGAAAACCAGCAAAACAGCAGCACTGGCGAAGCACTGTGACCTCACTTGAAGGCCTCTTGACAATCTGGGGTCCAGAACCACACTAGGTCAGCTGTACAGGACAGGTTATACTTGAGAGATACTTACTGCATATAATGTTGTGTACATAACAGACTGTTACTATGCTAACTGCCTCTTAAATTTCCTGTATTATTTCATAAAACCCTTTATCATTTTATTGATTATTGCACTGCAATGTGAGGGAGGTAAAGCACAAAACAGAAGACAGGACAAACGCAGTCTACCTCAGCACACAGGCAGCTCTTGTAGGGATATTTTCATAAAATGTTGGTATTTCACATTAACCTGATGAAGAGTAGACAGAATGTCTACTACTTTGATTTTTCCACATTTAATTGATAAGAGAGAGTGATGAACTGCACTCTTGCTCTGGCTCGACTACTGTTCTCATGGTCAGTGCAATGAGTGGTTGTTGTTATCTCATATTGAGGACAGAAGGA
>JACXGI010012924.1:0-21764 GCA_016801175.1 Esox masquinongy | reverse complement strand
TGATTGATAGAGCCATTGTGATTCAGCAATGTCCCTATCAGGAGATTACATGATGAATGTACAAGGTATTAACATTTTAACTCTTTCTAAAGGACTAACTCTGATGGGGCGGTACTTCCTGCTTTGGCCCAGTCCCTCCCCTCGGCAGGATGTTTTGCAGACTGACAGGGTACTGCTAGCTAGCAAACTAACAACAGCACACAACAAAATGGCTTGTTACCATGATTTAAGGGATTTATGGAAGTGATCGTACTTCCATTTATGGAAGTGATCGTACATGGTGATATTGAACCATCCGTGTTTAACCCAAAGCCTTCTCCTGATGACATCCTGGTGAAACGCATTCATATCTGGGTTGAAGAAAGCATTTACTAATTGTATTCTGAAGTTATTCTGGCTAGTTAGTGAACATGTCGTTGAACACAGACTAGTGTCATTTGTAGCACTAACAACCAGATTTAGTGGAAGGGTGAGAATTTGCTTGTCAAAATGAAAGAATTGGAAAAAGTTGTTTCTACTGGTAATTATGTGTTAAGGTTTGTGTTTTTGCCAAATGTATTGTCTACTCGGCGTATACAAAACATCAGTGCTTACATTACAGTCGCCTGTATGCAATCCATTATGCAAACAGTGAAAGAGCATGCTGCTGGTAAATGTGTGTTAACGTTATTATTTTTTGGCATGGAATTAACATTGGTATTAACATGAACGTGCTGTGTACCTGTGAGATCTGTTATATAGTAGTTACTAATGGTATTGGGTTCCAGTAGCGGGCAAACGCCACTATGCTCTTTTCTACATTTCCTTATGTTTAGTACAGCCAAGCACAGAACATCACATTGACATGGTTAACTTGGTGTTTAGAAAAGTTATAAAAAGTGGTCACAAAAGTGAAAAACAATAACTATTTTTATTCTGACATTTTGGGGACTGAAATACAGCACCAGTCAAACATTTGGACACACATACTCATTCAAGGGTATTTCTTTAGGTTTACTATTTTCCACACTGTATAATAATGGTGAAGACATCAAAACGATGACACCAAAAAAAAGTGTAAAATAGATCCAAATACATTCCATTTTGTTGGTTGAGGAAAAGCCAAGTGTAAATCTGTCATCAAGGCGAAGGGTGGCTAATTTAAAGAATCTAAAACATTAATGTATTTTGATTTGTTTTTTGGTTAGCACATGATTCCATATGTGTTATTTCCTAGTTTTGAAATCTTCACTATAATTCTACAATCTGGAAAACGGTAAAACTAAGGAGTCCAATCCATTGACTGGCACTTTATGTCTGGGTTTTATTTCTACCAGGTAGATAAATGCCTGAATCAGTCCCTCATTAGATGGACGGCATATAATGTACTACTTTTGAAGAAGTGCACTGTATAGAGAATAGGGTGTCCTTAGGATATGGCACAAATGCAGTACGTACGTAGTCGTTGACGGGGACCTGGTCTAAGACGTCACGTGTGACACGGTGACCTCCGACCTCAACATCAGGAATATCCTCCTCATCCTCCACCTCGTGGAACTCAGCATCTGCACCAAAAGTAGGAAGTGTGCAGAACAGCTGTTAATGTATTTTACCGGATCACTGCAGGAACTTCTGTTTCTACTGTATGAGGTGATCTAAAGGAAAAAAGCGTGCCTTCTGCCGTCAATGAATCTGGCTTGTTTTCTGAAAGGCGTAGTTTGTTTAAACTTCTACTGTGTATGGAGTACAGAGACATTGGCACGATTTCTGATAACAAAGACATCATTCTGGTTCAAGAGATGCCATCTAACCACACTAAAATCAGTCTACTAATATAGCCCATTTCTGACAAGGGTGCAAAGCAAAGGGTTTTAAATAATAATAAAAATAAAATTATTAGAAAGGCAATCAGAGTAAGTAGCATACCAAAACAATTTTTATAAAGAATTATCTGAAAGAACTCAAAGATTAAACAATGAAAAGCATCCTAGGGGAAAGCAAAAGCTAAAAAGGTGTTTTAAGACCTCTTAAAATGTCCACAGTTTCAGCCCCCCCGCAGATTCTCTGGCAGGCTGTTTCAGAGTCTGGGGGCGTATTAACTAAAAACCGCCTCAATATCTCTTGCTCCTAAGCTTTGGAATAGTTTAAAGGCCAGTGCCAGAGGACTACTGGGTGCATACCTCAAAAGCATGTCTGTCATGCATTAGACTAAAGTGCACAATTGTGCAGTTATTTAAAGATTTCTTTTTTAAGATGTATTTTCAGGCATTTTATGCATTACTGGGTAGAGTGCGGGATATAGAGAGTTTTAGCTGAAAGAGCACTGGCCAGATTTGAACCAATGCTCCAGTGATGTGTACGTACACACTGCCATTCAAAAGTTTGGGGTCACTTAGACATTTTCCATGCAGTCAAATAACATCAAATTGATCAGAAATGCAGTGTAGACATTTTTAATGTTGTAAATTACTATTGTAGCTGGATATGGCTGATTTTTAATAGAACATCTACATAGGTGTACAGAGGCCCATTATCAGCAAACATTAGTCCTGTGTTCCAATGGGACATTGTGTTTGCCAATCCAACAATTATTTTAAAAGGCTAATTGATCATTAGGAAACCCTTTTGCAGTTATATTAGCATAGCTGAAAACTGTTGTGCTGATGAAAGAAGCATTAAAACTGGCTTTCTTTGGACTGGAGCATCAGCAATTGTGGGTTCGATTACAGGCTCAAAATGGCCAGAAACAAAGAACTTTCTTCTGAAACTTATCGGCCTATTCTTGTATTGAGAAATGAAGGCTATTCCATGCAAGAAACAGCCAAAAAAAGATCTCATACAACACTGTGTACTACTACTTTCACAGAACAGCACAAACTGGCTCTAACCAGAATAGAAAAAGAAGTGGGAGGCCCCGGTGCACAACTGAGCAAGAGGACAACTATATTTAGAGTGTCTAATTTGAGAAACTGGCAACTTCATTAAATGGCACCCGCAAAAAACACCAGACTCAATGTTAACAGTGAAGATGCGTCTCCGGTATGCTAGCCTTCTAGGCAGAGTAGCAAAGAAAAAGCCATATCTCAGACTGGCCAATTATATATAAAAGATTATGATGGCCAGAAGAACACAGACACCAGACACAGGAAGATTGGGAAAAAGGGTTATGGACAGATCAATCTAAGTTTGAGGTGTTTGGATCACAAAGAAGAACATTTGTCAGATGCCAACCAAATGAAAAGATGCTGGAGGAGTGCTTGACGCCATCTGTCAAACATAGTGGAGGCAGTGTGATGGTCTGGAGGTGCTTTGGTGTTGGTAAAGTGGAAGATTTGTACAGGGTAAAAGGGATCTTGACAGGACATTGACCCAAAGCACAGCTCCAAACTATGCAAGAACTATTTAGGGAAGAAGCAGTCAGGTGGTATTCTGTCTAATGGAGTGGCCAGCACAGTCATCCCTATTGACCTGTTGTGGGAGCAGCTTGACTGTATGGTATGTAAAAACTGCCCATCAAGACAATCCAACTTGTGGGAGGTTCTTCAGGAAGCATGGGGTGAAATCTCTTCAGATTATGTCAACAAATTGACAGCTAGAACGCCAAAGGTCTGCAATGCTGTAATTGCTGCAAATGGAGGATTATTCGATGAAAGAAAAGTTTGAATGACAATTATTATTTCATTCTTTCTAACCTTGTCATTGACTATATTTCCTATTCAGACTCATTTAATGTAGGTTTTCATGGAAAACAAGGACACTACTAAGTCACCCCAAACTTTTCAGTGGTTGTGCATATGTAACAGATACAGTGACCTACACTGCAGGACCACCCTAGACCACCAACAGAAGAATTCAAAATTCAACTCCAATAGACTGAGGGGCATCCAATACAGGGACTTGAAAACCTGTGTAACGTGTGATCCCCATCCAGGTATGATGTCTTTTTAATGATAACATTGCTTGAGGTAAATATTTTTGGTGGTCAAATAGCCAGAAAAATCAGATGACAACCAGGTAGACATCTTTTCCTAGTCACATAAAACCAGCCTCAAACATTACTATCAGTAATACCACTTCACAATCACAAAATGATGTTAGTCCAAGAGTCATTTCCCCTCTTGCCGAGGCCAAATAGCCTCAGAGAAATCTTCTAAATCTCTCAAGCCACTATTTTCGAAGCACTGTGAAGGAGAGAATAGCTCAGAACTACAGCTGACATTTAGTTATGAAATCATCTCGTCTCCCTGGGCCTCTAGCAGGGCCTACGAGGTTAGCTTAAAGGAGGAGTGCTAATAGGCTGTGTTTACAGGCTAGAGAGGGTAGGGGAGGCCCTGGTGCACTGTACCTCTCATGGGGGAGGGATGGATCCAGTGGATAGGCAGCTCCTGGCATATCTCCCAGATCTTGGTGTTGAGAAGGAAGGCTCGGTTAGCGATGGGCTCCTCTGCAGGCACCCACACCTGGGAGTCATCCACAACCTGCATGTCCATGCCCACCTGTCGGAGAACAAACCCCCCCCCACACACACACACACACACACACACGATCAAATACACCAACCCCTACATGGGTGCACAGACACCCTC
The DNA here is from genome assembly GCA_016801175.1 of Esox masquinongy. NCBI lineage: Eukaryota > Metazoa > Chordata > Actinopteri > Esociformes > Esocidae > Esox > Esox masquinongy. Next base: position 17,199 of record JACXGI010012924.1, on the reverse strand, counting down.
CTCCCCACCCACACACCTGTGTGAGCATACAAAGAAATGCACACCACTCTCTGCCCTTCCTCCTGCGCCCTCTACATTCTCAGCCCTCACTCCCAGGAGTCACGACGCAAGAGGCCCGGCCCCGTCCTTTTATCCATCACCCCTTATCGTCCACCGGGAGCACAGCAACTTCCTACCTCCCGTCGATTCCACTAGCAGACTTCTTTCTCCATTTCTTCGTCTCAAGCCCCAGGCTGCCCTTTCTTCCCGGCAACAAAACAGGAGAATCCAGCAGCGGCATAGATTTGACTTTGAAATGACTTTTTGAGCTTTCTACTTTATTGTGCCTCGAAAGGCTGCAGTGTGGTTCGACACAACAGACGCAATGATAAAGTGCAGCCCTCTACCCATCCCCCCGTATCCTCATGCCGCAAATAGCTCACAGCCCAAGCAACGTGCTTAATTTGTTGATACTGTAGTTCATGAGCTGTAAAGTAAACTATTATTGCCTAATGATAGGGAATGTGTGTCACTACCGCCTAATGGAGATGTATGAAGGGGGCTTTGGCGACGGCTCGTTCCAATACAGTGCAAAATATTTGTTTCTTTACGTGTATGTAAATACAAACAAAACCCCCATGCCGCGGTCACGTTAATTAGCGGCTATAGGGAACAGCGAAACAGTTTATGTGATAAATATTTTTCAAGGTGATTCTATCCCTGTCTGTAGCCTATAATTGCACATTAGCTGTGCTTGATGTAGGATCCCGAGACTGTATCATGTATAACCTCTGTCTGTTTTACCCACTCAACCCTTTGGTGATTACAGTTTTATTCCATTCTACTGTCTGTGTCGACTCTGTGGTTGTTGTGAAGTGACACGACGCCAGTGACTCTGGGGAGACGAGCTCACGCCTCATTCTGGGCCAGATGAAAGAAAGCGCAGAGGCACTCATGCGATTGCCGTCCGGATGTGCTGCATCCCTGCTACCCCAGGTCACTGCTTAGCCACAGCTTAGCCACACTACCGATCCTTTGAAACAGTTTGCTGTTACAGTTTTTCTGCTCATTTTCAGCTTGGTTCAGAGCAGGATAAGCTAATGACTACTCAAAGGGGGCCCGGGGGTCTGTGGCAACGTTCGCTCTCCCTGGGCTGCAAAAATTAAAATAAAGGCCACTCAACAGAAACAGACCCGTTTAATTGGACTGCAGAACCGCTGAAGCTGATCAACTAAGCAAACCTACCCGAAGTGAGAAAATCGGGGTCACAGAGCACATGACTTCACAGTTGAGAAACAAGACCAATAAGGGAGAACGCCATCTAGGTAGGGGTTTAGGTTTTTCATAGCTAGCTTGGAATAATGACTTAAAAAACACCAATTGACAAGCACAAACACAATGCGATAGTGAGTTTTTCGGGTTTTAGCAGAAACCTTTGAAAAAAAGTGATTGTATTTATAAACCACCCAAATAATGCAATTATACTGAAATTGAAGCTGTTCTGTATTCACTACTGAACACTGGCAAAGTGAATACATTTTTCAGTGGATTTCTACAACTACAATATTTATTCATCGTTTCTTGGCTTGAGAAATGTGCGTGTCATCTCCCACAGGATAAAATAATGTGCCCAGTCCTACAAAGCCTCTTCCAACAACAAACGGACCCAGAACCCAGACTAAAACAGGTTTCAGAAACATGCTGCTCATACAGGTACCGCTCTGCAGAGAAACTTTGATTTTCTGTTAGTGGCCATTAGGTTCTTGGTCAAAAGGCTGTTAACTCTGTAACACAATAAATGTGGAGAAAATAAAGTGGTCAAAATACTTTCCGAGGGCACTGTATATTACAAAGTATAGTGTATGGCAATGTATATTCCAAAGTACTGTATAGTACAGTGGATATAAAAAGTCTACACACCCCTGTTAAAATGCCAGGTTCTTGTGATGTAAAAGAATGAGACAGATAAATCATGTCAGAACTTTTTCCACCTTTAATTTGACCTATAACGTGAACAATTCAATTGAAAAACAAACTGAAATCTTGGAGGGGGAAAAATAAAAAACTCACAATAACCTGGTTGCATAAGTGTGCACACCCTTAAACTAAGACTTTGTTGAAGCACCTTTTCATTTTATTACAGCACTCAGTCTTTTTGGGTAGGAGTCTATTAGCATGGCACATCTTGACGTGGCAATATTTGCCCACTCTTCTTTGCAAAAGCGCTCCAAATCTGTCAGATTGCGAGGACATCTCCTGTGCACAGCCCTCTTCAGATCACACCACAGATGTTCAATTGGATTCAGGTCTGGGCTCTGGCTGGGCCATTCCAAAACGTTAATCTTCTTCTGGTGAAGCCATGCTTTTGTGGATTTGAATGTGTGCTTTGGGTCGTTGTCGTGCTGAAAGGTGAACTTCCTCTTCATCTTCAGCTTTCTAATGGATGCCTGAAGGTTTTGTGCCAAAATTGCCTGGTATTTGGAACTGTTCATAATTCCCTCCACCCTGACTAAGGCCCTGGTTCCAGCTGAAGAAAAACAGCTCCAAAGCATGATGCTGCTCCCACCATGCTTCACTGTGGGTATGGTGTTCTTTGGGTGATGTGCAGTGTTGTTTTTGCACCAAACATACCTTTTGGAATTATGACCAAAAAGTTCAACCTTGGTTTTATCAGACCATAACACATTTTCCCACGTGCTTTTGGGGGACTTGATTTTGATTTTGCAAACTTTAGCCGGGCTTGGATGTTTTTCTTTGTAAGAAAAGGCTTCCGTCTTACCACCCTACCCCATAGCCCATTCATATGAAGAATATGGGAGGTTGTTGTCACATGTAGCACACAGCCAGTACTTGCCAGAAATTCCTGCAGTTCCTTTAATGTTGCTGTAGGCCTCTTAGAAGCCTCCCTGACCAGTTTTCTTCTCCTCTTTTCATCAATTTTGGAGGGACATCCAGTTCTTGGTAATGTCTCTGTTGTGCCATATTTTCTCCACTTGATGATGACTGCCTTCACTGTGTTCCATGGTATATCTAATGCTTTGGAAATTCTATTGTACCCTTCTCCTGACTGATATCTTTCAACAATGAGATCCCTCTGATGCTTTGGAAGCTCTCTGCGGACCATGGCTTTTACTCTGAGATGCAACTAAGAAAATGTCAGAAAAATCCTAAATCCTAAAATCCGAACAGCTGAACTTTATTTGTGATTAATCATAGTTACTTTAAATGATGGCAGGTGTGTAAAGACTTCTATTTAGGAGTTTGAATGTGATTGGTTAATTCTGAACACAGCCACATCCTCAGTTATATGAGGGTGTGCACACTTATGCAACCAGGTTACTGTAAGGTTTTTATTTTTCATTTTTCCCCCTCAAAGATTTCAGTTTGTTTTTCAATTGAATTGTTCACATTATAGGTTGCATTAAAAGTGGAAAAAGTTCTGACATGATTTATCTTAGTCTCATTCTTTTACATCACAAAAACCTGGCATTTTAACAGGGGTGTATAGACTTTTTATGTCCACTGTATATGGTGGGGAATATTTCTGTGTGTATATGTGAGGAAGAATGTAGCCTACTAGCTATTTTCTTGCATGTATGTAATGAAAAATGTGTGTAGGATTATCTCTCTCAAACACACATCTTCGTCCATCTCACATTAACTGTACTAATGTACTGCTATTGTTTGTGCATTTGTCTGTGTTTGGTAAAGGTAAAGAAAAACAGTGTGTGTCTGTGTGTGTGTGTGTGTGTGTGTGAGAGAGAGTGTAACCTACACATTTTCTGACACATTTTCGGGCACCTGAGCGCGTATGTGTACACATTTATGTATGCATGAGTATGTGCACAAGCATATGTGCCCATATCTACATATACACATACTTGTGTTTAAAAGGGAGAGAAAGTGTGTGTGTGTGTGTTTGTGACAGAAAGAGTGTGAGAGAGTACACACACTTGTCAATAGGTGTGCCTAGATGTGCAGCATGTTAGAATGGCTATTCTAATTATGCTGAAAATACACTGACTTTCTCAAAAACTGTTTGGTTATACTATGGTAATATGGATGTTATTCACTTATTATTTTGAGTACAGACATGAAAATGGTATCAATGGAATGCTATGATTATCCTCTTTCCAGTGCTATGTAAGGGTCAAAATGTGATCAGTCAAAGTGTCTGATTTGTTGGAGCAAGTCATATTTTCCATGTTTTTTTGGATGTTATATTTTGTGGATATGTGCAATGTTTGTTTGAAAGGAGTTACTGGTTCCTGCTAGAAAATTCCATGCAGCTCCTTTAGAGGCTGACTAATGTCACCCAAAACCTTTTAGCTCTAACTTTTCATACCCAAGCTGTGTTTCTTTTGAGCTGCCATCATTCTAGTCATAAGCCACGACCAATGTTCTAAGTGCCGCGTCAGTGATTACCAAGCAAATACATAGCAGAACCAGTGTTGATGTCGAATCAACATTCAGAATTTTTGGTAGTCAAATTGGTAGCTGAGTACTTCTCAACTGGTAAGTTGTCATAAAAGCCTCTGCACTGTCTGTTAGCCAGTTAGGTAACGTCAGCCTACCTCAACTTGCAAGGCAACAGCTACTTTTTTTCTTTTACAATTAGTCAACACCACTGGTCTATCTGACGTAATTTCCTTGAATTTGTGTTTCAGGAGTTTATTAATAGGTAATATTGGACTAACATCAAATATTTGTATTGGATGTTAGTTTAAAAAAAAAAACTCCACTCAAAGACCACTGGCCGTTTTAAAAGCGTATTAGCCAGTAATATGTCGCTAGATGCCATTACGCATTGTGTTAAACTTAGTAACGTCTCTTATTAAGTTTACCTCCTCCACAAATAGCAACTATTAACTGTATGGCTTTTGCCACTGGCCGTTTGAACAGCTTATTTGCCATTCGTGAATGACATTGATACAATAACTACTGTATCAATATAGGTGACGATAACTGACTTTTACGTCAAGTGAAAAGACGAGAGAATCGTGTAGCCAGCGAAGTGTTTGACTATCCTGAAGAAATGCTAAGACAATTCAAAAATCCACCAGAAATAGTCGCAATATAACAGTAAACTAGTGATGGCCGTTCTTATAGCAGCAGGATATTATGCTAGCAGCGCTAACTCAGATTTTTTTTTTCCAAAATAAAAGCCATCATTGAATTATATAAGGCGATATAGTTAATCTAATCTGTCAATCTAGTCTGTCATTTTATGTTTAATGTCCGTTCCAATGTTGTTCTTGTCTGTTCTTTTTTTTACATACTAGATTGTTAACTATATGGCCTTCTAAATGTCAATGATGGCTTTTATTGTGATAATGAAAATCTGAGTGCTGCCAGCATAATATCCTGCTGCTAAACTAATACTAATGAAGCCTTGTTTGGCCATCACTACAGTAAACAGTTTCATTTTACGTTTCCCGTAGGTCCAGAAGGTTGTAGCCAACAAAGTTTTTGTCTATTCTGAACAAATCCTCTTTTACCACTGGCCGTTTTAACAGCTAATTAGCAATTCGTGAATGACATTGAATATCTATCAATATAGGTGACGCTATATTTATAACTGACTTTTTTGTCAAGTGAAAAGACGAGAGAATCGTGTAGGCAGCGAAGTGTTTGTCTTTCCTGAACAAATCCTTATATCCACCAGAACTGTTTTATTTTAGGCTTCCCATTACGTAGCTACATAAAATTACAGCCAGCGAAGTTTTTGTCTGTCCTGAACCTCAGGCATCATGTGTGTTGACTGCTACAAGAGTCGAACGCGGGACCTGTTCTATATCAATCAGTCAGGGACGGACGGACGGACTGAGTAAGAGACATTCACTCTTCTAGGCCGGCTTCGCTTACGCGGTCCGGCAAAAACTGAATTCTGTTTTGGAGGAACTGTGCCTTATTCATAACATTGAGTCAATAAAGCCATTACAACTTCTCTGCTTAAATGCTGTTCTGAAAAAAAGAGATGTTTTGGTGTGCCTTCCTACAGGCTATGGTAAAAGTTTAATTTATCAAGCAGGGCCGACAGTCTACGATTTATCGAAATTGAAAATTGATAAGTCAGTGATATTAGTATTAGTGGATGGTAGGGAGAGGAAGTTCTCTCGAGGAAAGACAACATTGAAAGGTTATTTGAGGTAAACAACACCACCAGTCTTAGTTTGAAGTGTTTGTTTTCAAAAAATGTTAAAGGGAATACTACAGGAAAGGTTAATTTTAGTTATAGTTAATCAGAGTCACTTAAATTGATGTCAGGTGTGGTCAAACATCCTTTGTAAATGATTTGGAATGCGATTGGTTGAATCTGTGTTACAACACCCTTTATAAAGTGTGCACACTTAGCCAACCAAGTCATTGACTTTTTTTATTTTTCAAATAAATTATCAATTTGTTTTTCACTTACATATTCTTATTAAAGGTACCAAATGGTCTGACATGAAATGTCTTGATTTCAGCATATAAAAAACAAAAGTATATTTTCAAGAAGGGTGTGTAGACTTATTTCATGTTCCGTCTGCAAATTCAAATTGATTTTTTTGTTTAGTTATATGACATTTACCTACCTAAATATCAATCCAAGAATGTATTTTTGTTTGTGAATTTGTGAGTTTCAGTACATTGTTTGTGAATTTGTTTGGCCAGTATTTGCATAATTTACTGGCTGGTGGCCATACATATTAAGTGCTTACCTTGTGCAGAAGGGATCCATTGACGCTGTTTGACAGACTGAAGAAGGACAACTGTGATTTCATCGCTTGAAAACTGAAGGCCACTCAAGAGAGGCTCAGGGATTACAGTCTCCCATCATTTCATAGCAGAAACAAATTGAAAATGGCCGAAAATACCCCCCCGGCAAACAATTCATGTTTGTCACCTGGTTCTACTTCAGGGGTTCTTTATTTTCTTATCAGCAACTCACAGTTTCTCCAATGACTGCATTGTTTTCACCTTGCCTCCTAGGCCCCAGCCACTCAGCACTGAGCGCATACTCACATAACCTGCAGCTTGGAAACAACAGCAGAAAATCCATGACTGTTTTCTCTTTAACCCCTCCATGAAAGACACTGTGGTTACACGGTAAGGACCTTAATGGAGACTTGGCTTAGAGGCTTTCCAGGACACAAGGGTGTATTCGGAGTTCCATAGATTTCTACAGTCTTATATAGAGAATGTTCAAAAGAGATCAGGGATCAAAGGCTTTGTTCAATTTTCTTAGCACTAGCTCAAAACAACAACATCTTATTTCAATTTGTATTTTAACAATTTAAAAAAGTAAAGATAGGACAGCACTCCGGTAGAATGCTCATATAATCATGTTTTATTGTCATATGGACGTTTCAGGTACAAGCACTTTTTCACTGTTTCACATGATTTTTTTTTTTTATAAGTTCAATAATTCTGCTTCACTTCTACAGTGGACTATATAAATAATAAAACTCAATAAGCAAAATTTACAAAACTCTGAAGATGGAGGTGGTGGCAATGGAAATAATGTAGGTACTCTATGAAAAGGTACATTTTCAGATGCTTTCTGAAAATGGTCAGGGACTCTGCTATCTTACGCTCCAAGGAAAGCTGATTCCACTTATCTACTCTAATATGTTACCTACCTAGAATAAATTGAAAAAGCAAAACTTTGCTCACCTAAAATCCATTTTTCTTAAAGTTTCCTAAGAACTTGTCCTATAGTCAAGTGATTTGGAAACTACAGATTGCAATGTTGTATGGTATGAGACGTTTGCCCAAAACCAAAAGGTTTTGCAATACATCGTTTTTCAAAAGTTTCTAATATTTTAAACGAATTGTTCACTTTGTTGCTTTGTGTGCTTATTCATCATTGCGAGTGCTTGTTGCAAATGTATAGTTTCTTAAAAAATATAAAATTAAAAAATTGGCATATATTTTTCCAAAAACAATAACATTTCTCAGCTTCAACATTTGACATGTTGTCTTTGTACTATTTTCAAATAAAGGGATAAATGATTTGCACACCACTGCATTCTGTTTTTATTGGCATTTTACACAGCATCCCAACTTCTTTGGAAACAGGGTTGCACATTATTATAGGAAAATGTGTGTTGTTATTGTTTGTTGGCATGGTATATGCGGGGAAATTGTGAACGTCGTGTTTACCCGTGCAATCCATATGTTTGCACCCAATTCAAACTTACGGGTGCCTTGGGTGCTGGCACGAGGCAAGTGAAACGCAAAGAGTACTTGTTAGCGTTTGCTTGCAATTAGTAAAGCAGGGCACAGCACAACACAACATGCGCATCATCCATTTTGGTGTTTCATAAATAACAATTTTAAAATTGCCTTTTTCTTTTTTCAAAATTAATTATTGTAGAGACATTTTGTTAGGGAGACGGTATCTACATTTGCTATCATTTCTGGAACATTATGAATTTTATGAACAGACCACTACAGAAGGAGGGGGTTCTATCGCAAAATTGTAATTTGCTTGTTTTACACTGTCTTGAGATGTTGTGTTTTTATGACACAAATGTATCATGGCTAATGGGCCATTCTGCCAAATCAGTGCCATTTGCATGTTGTAACTTTTCAAAATGAAACTTCATTCTTTATCTTTTTTCAGCACTTTATCTAATAACACACGTTTAACTATTCAAAATGTGTTAAGAAATCTCAGGCAACTGTTCTTATTTTTTTATAAGGTTTCTTAATGGAAGATGGTTGCATTTTTCTCAGTCCTGTTACCAAAACTCTTACAACTTTTTAAATATCAATTAAAAGTCATGCCAACTAGTTTCTTTGTTTTTCCTTCAATTAAGAGTGTATTGTACAGAAATAATTGGTTACATTTTCAAAAAATATGTATTTGTAGCTAAAAAGTCACAACATATGCAGGCGAAATGTGTTTTAAAAAACAGTTGTGCACCAGGGCCTCCCACTCCTCTTTCTATTTTGCTTAGAGACAGTTTGTGCTGTTCTGTGAAGGGAGTAGTACACAGCATTGTACGAGATCTTGGCAATTTCTCACAAGGAATAGCCTTAATTTCTTAGAGAATAGACTGATGAGTTTCAGAAGAAAGTTCATTGTTTCTGGCCATTTTGATCCTGTAATCAATCCCACAATTGCTTGTTCCCAAGCTCAGGACCCTGGATCTTAACACCTCCTTTTGCAACTGGATCCTGGACTTCCTGACAAGCAGACACCAGGTGGTGAGAATGGGCAACCTCACCTCTTCTGCACTAACCCTGAGCACTGGAGCCCCACAGGGCTGCGTACACAGTCCCCTCCTGTGCCCCCTGTTCACACACAGCTCCAATGTCATCCTTAAGTTTGCCGCCGACACCACCATCCTGGGTCTCATCTCCAACAATGTTGAGACCAAATACAGAGAGGAGGTAAGTGACTTGGCAACATGGTGCCAGGACAACAACCTCTCTCTCAACGCAAGACTAAGGAAATTATCGTGGACTTCAGGAAGCGACAGAGGGGGGATCACGCCCCCATACATATCGCTGGAGCTGAATTGGATATTCCATTAAAAATCAGCCGTTTGCAGCTACAATAGTAATTTACAACATTAATGTCTACACTGTATTTCTGATCAATTTGATGTTATTTTAATGGACAAAAAAATGATTTTCTTTTGAAAACAAGGACATTTCTAAGTGACCCCAGATTTTTGAACAGTAGTGTATACACCACACACATTTAAAATGGCTTTTTCATTCAAACTTCTCACTCCTGTTACTTTTATTCAGTCCTGTTACCCTTCAAATAAGTAACAGGACTGAAAGTAACAGGACTGAGTTTTTAGCATAACATTCGCAAATACATTAAATGTGGCCACATGGCATCAATGATAGTATCATGAGAACACATAGCACCTTCAAGTGGTTTACCAAAACTATCTTTTTAAAAAAAACATAATAATATCTAAGAAATTATTTAGGTAACAGGACTGAATGTTGAAATTGACATTCTCACACATACTTACAATATGATAATAAAATACAGAAAAAAAAAAGAGTGTGAGAACTGACTTTTGATCTTCCCATGGCCTTCAGGAGACTCAAATGATGCTACATCCTGTTGCTCATGTGACTTGTAGAATGCCCAACATTTTTATAAGGGGGAATGTGTCAGGGTAACAGGACTGAGAGAAAACCTGGGGACATGACCATTTTTTTGGATATTTATGCATGTAATGGTCTGGGGACGGAAAAGGCACCGATTGGTCGGAATGGCCCTAAAATTAGCAATTAGTACAGTATGCTATGGTTTAATGCCCCTTTAAGGTTTTCGACTTGATAAACCTCACCCTTAGTTACATTGCGTATCTTAAGCAGGGTTGGGTAGGTTAGTTTTTAAATGTAATCCGTTACAGTTACAAGTTACCTGTCCACATTTGTAATCAGTAACGTCACTTTCTGATACTCAAACTCAGTAACGTAATCTGATTACTTTGAATAACTTTTAGATTACTTTCATATTAAGAGGCATTAGAAAACATGTCTGCAATTGTCAACACCCGCACAGAAATACGTTTTACTAGCGCGAACGTAACCTGCGATTATTAGGGCTACCAGCGATGGATTTTTAAAATGTAAATGAAAGAAATAAACTGTGACTATATACCTGCACTCTTAGCTTAAAGTCAAAGTCGTCAGCAGCCAATGCTAACCAATGAAAGCAATTGTCTGAGATGCAAAGCAGACAATCACATGGCCTACCTGTATGGACGTTGAGTTGGCCACATCAAATGCAATCATCCTTTGGCAGAGTGCTTCACAAGACACCTTTTTCTCCTCAAATATCGTGATAAATTCCATATAATGTTTTATGTTGAAGGCAGCGTCATGTTACAGCTAGCTCAGTGCAACTCTTCCTGGCTGTGTTGTTCGGTGCATTTGACAAATAAACCTTGAAACATGAAAAAAACTTGCCGCCTATCATTTTTCTCAGAAATACGCGTGGATAGTAGATAAATAAATCACATTTTATATGGGTCGGCTAATATATCGTAGATGTACTATGCTCTTTTTATCAGCCACCCAACCAATCGAAATTAAACTAGCGCTTCATTGGTCACTAATCTGGTTATGCGCGCCCACCCTTGCTGGCATGATGATCACACACAACAATTGAGGCGCGCAATTGTTATTTTTATTCAAACATTCAAAACACAATCAAGCATGCAACATGTCGTAATTATTTCCCGCACCTAATATTTTTTTATTGAAGTAATCCAAAAGTAATCATACATTTTTTCAAAAGTATCTGTAATCCGATTACAATATTTTAGTTGGTAACGTAACGGATTACAGTTACAGATTTTTTGTAATCCGTTACTCCCCAACTCTGATCTTAAGTTAGCAATAAGGTATTATGTGATTGATGAAGTTTGCTTTCTTTGATTAGGAGGAAGCTTTTCTCTTTGTTACCAATGCGTTAACTAGCTACCGTTAGCTTGTGCATGTTATAACCAATTCAGTGTGGAAAAGTATAGTGAAGTTTGCTAGTTACATGATTTAGATACTGTTAGTGATCAACTGCAGTGACACTAAAAGAAGATTGTGAACCTGAGTTTATTTGACCGGGGGAAGAGAAGGTTTCAACAGTAGACAGCGCTCAGGTGACCGGAAAAGCCTAGAGTTCCTCTGCTGTATTTTGGCTGCCTGTTTTGGGAGTTGAGCAACAATCAGACATGGACAAAGAGGCTGTTTTCTGGCCACACCACACCCTAGCCGACTACACAAATTTGCAACGAGGGGATTGAGGGCATTTGTGTGGGAGTGTGTGTGGGCCCACCTTAGATATTTCATACCGTAGAATATTTTGTAAATGCTGTAGTTATTTGGTTTAGAGGTAGACTCTAAACTTAATTAACACTTAAAACAATCAAATTTATTTATAAAGCTCTTTTTACATCAGCAGTTATCACAAAGTGTTTTTATAAAACACCCAGCCTGAAACCCCAAGGAGCAAGCAACAACTTCAGTAATTATTCTGTTATGGTGTTAATAATTTGTGTTCATGAGCATAGTGCCAATTACATTTCTGGTACCGTGTATTCATTTAATTGGTTTTAGTTAATATCCGTGCTTCTGATTGACAGGGAAAATTTGTTAAAAAGTGAAAATTAGTTAATTCCCAGACACAGATTAAGCCTAGTCCAGGACTAAAAATAAATTCTCATGATTCTCCATTGAGTTTGATTTCTTGGTCCTTAATCCAGGACTGGGAAAATATGGGGAAGTGTTTTCCCCTATCTTCTCCTTACTGCCTCTTCCTGGCTGTGGCCAAAGCAAAGACTCCTATCTGACTGATTCCACAGCTGTGAAATAAGACTCAACAAAGAAGTCTAATTAGGTTTTACAACCCGAAAATGGTAGGGACATACAGTATGGTGCAAGCTGTGCAATTAGTATCTGTTAACATGGATAAGACATTCCTAAGATGGCATGACAAAGTTATATTTTTTTTTAAACAATGGAACACGGAACAGCGTTTCGATAATTCCAAGCTCTGTTGGAGCCATGTGTAAAATGTAAATGAGAGTGAAGGTTTTTAGGCTTTAAGAGGCACAAAATATTGCTTGAGGGATAAAACCCCCCGATATGGAACACTTTTTTTGCAGAGGGAATTGCACTGTGGCACAGACATATTGGATGTTTTGATAGAATTTCGTCCATCATTCTCGCTAAACTTCATATACAGCTACTAGGCCAGCAGAATTGAAATGAATTGCTCAGAGTTTGGAGGAAAGAAATTGACAGTAGCAACATCTAAAAAAGCACCCTTTATGGTACATATGTGCTTATTCTTCTCTTCCCCTCTCGCACATTCCCCTTTAGGTTATTTGGGTCAAGCCTTTGGAGAGGTACGATTAAAAATTGATGTTAGTTCAAGATTGAAAGCAAACACCATTTGATGTGAACCACAAAGGAGGTTGATGGGTTTGTGGGCAGTTTTCAGACAGTTTCATGTACACTGGAGTCCTAAGTTTAAACTTCAGCGGAGAAAGGCGGAGAAGATATAATGATATGATCCATCCTTGTGGGAAAAACAAAACGTTATTCCCATTCCCATCCTTGACCTGAAACTAACCCAGAGCTTGACCCCACAAGCCTGACCATAATACTTAACTAACAAGCCTTAATTGTAGCTTCTACTAACCTTAACTTTACCCCATAGCTGGAAATAGCCTTTCCTTGTGGGTACTGTCGAAAGGTCCCCACAAAGTAAACTTTTCCACATTTTACTATCAATGTGGAGATGTTCGGTCCCCATTAGCTTACTAAAATGTGAACACACACACAGGCAGGTAACAGTCATATCGTACCAGTGTATCTGTGTTGGCGGTCACCAACTCTGTCACTTTGGGAAGCTCCTTGGTCTGGCTCTTGATGTAGCACCTCTGATGTTTGGCAAACCGGATCGCTGTGATTCCCTTTGAAGAAGAAAAAAAGAAAAGGAATAATCAAAAAAAATTCAGATATGTATCATTCATTATTTTGTCTGTGATGTGGAACTGCAAAGCGCAGAGGCGATAACGTTTCTCAAATCGTTTCTTCAGGTTCTTGAAAAAGAATCTAAGCTCTTAACAACTAAGAGAAGTTAAGTCCTAATGAGGGTGCAGAGGTGCGTTTTGATCTGCTTAATCTTCTTTTTTTCCTACCTTCTTGTCGAGTAGATTAAAGTACATTCAACGACAGCTCACTCCTTCCAGACAAACTGTGCTTTGAGAACAGACTTTGATTAAAAACCGAAGGGTTCTTCTGGGCTAAAGAGGACTTCGTAGAAGGGCTATTTTAAGCAGTGAGCAACAGGGGGTGTCGGAGGGCAAACCAGCAGATACGTTCCAAAAAGCACCCTAGTTTCTAAATAGTACACTACCTTTGACCTATAGGGTTTTGGTCAAACGTAGTGGACTATATAGGGAATAGGGTGCTATTTGTCCATGCTGAATTAACCAGTCATAGGTCCTTTCCACTCTCTTTATCTGTGCAGTCAAGTGAAGACCCACCCTCTCCGGAGCCATTGATGATGGAATCCAGGGCCTTTTCAATTTGACAATGACAGTAGAAAGCCTATTCCAACAATGCAGACATATCTGTTAATTCTCTTTCTGTGTGCCATTCTCTGTTAAACTAAGTAGTTCCGCTGGAATAAGCCTGAAAGCCCATGAAAAGCATATCAGATAGTAACGCGTGCCTTCTGTAAGGGGCCTGTAGTCACGAATGTATGAGAACAAGAGTGCTGAATCTTCACCAGCCACGCTCGCTTTAACATTGTATCACGATAAGTGGTAGCATGAAAATTGACTTGATTCAATCACAATGAAATTACATCTACATGGCGTCGTGGCTCTGATGTCTTTTCTGATATCTTCTTTAGATCCACGTTAATTCAGAAAAAGTACTGACGTCTCGCACGCCGCACACATCGAAACAATACAAAGTGACGCCTGTCATAATTCCTTTAAGTACAATTTCATCTGCTGGTGGAAACAATGGGTCGACAATAGTCGTGGACACAAAATAAATGCTTAAGCCTTCTTCGTGATGAACCCCTGTTTAATTTTCTGCAATGTTGACCGTGTCACTGCGAAGAGAAAAAAAAGGGGATGAGATGATCTTGCAATGAGATGATTACTGGGGTTGTTCGACCAGAAAATAAAGACAAGACACATCAATACAGGGATAAGTAATGGGAAAAGGATGCGGGTTTACAAAACAATGTCAAAAACACCAGCTCACTTTTTGCCCCTTGATTAAACCAGCTGCACGTTCACCGACGGCTTTGAGCTTTCCATATAAACAATGATATGATTGGAGGGCGCAATACATCAACGTTATATAAAAAGGTTGAGGGGCCCCTGTGCCAATCATTGTCACTCATGATCTGTATTCCCGTTGGTTCCCACGTCTTGCATCGTCTGGGTGTCACTTGAGTTGGCGTGTTAGGGACACAAACATGGATGCTCATTGCACTCATTCTAGCTTTTATTAAAGGAATTATCAGGGTTATTAATCACAAACTCTCCCATAAACCCATGGAAACAAGGGGCTTTAACCCAAGCCATTAAATAAACTCTGAGTGACTGCAATTCTGTGTGTGATTTTAATTTAAGGTTGTGTTCATTAGGACCAGCGATGGAAACCACTTTGCAACGGAAATCAAAATGAACAGTTCGTACTGGACAAGTCAGGTGATTCTATCCTATGTCAGTAAATTTGCTTATGTTTACTGTAACCCCGGATTCATGTCGCTGAATGAAAACAATGTCTGCTTTGGATTTCGGAGTATCAGAGAAAGAATACATTGTTTAATTAGTATTAGTGTATAGAGGACTATCTTGATATGACTGGAGGTATGTTGCTCATACATTAGACAATGTCAAGCTCAAGGTTCTGGGAAACTGAGGTAGAGCCCTTAAAAAGAATATGAATATTTCGATTCATATGGTTAGGTCTACATGTTTATACTCCAATCAAGTGAATGTACATAGTCCCAAACAGAATATTACCCAAAACAGCATAACTTTCAAAATACAAAAATTGTATTAAATTAATATTGAGAATGAAAAACAAATATTTAAAACATTTTTTTACAGCTACATGGAAATACCTGATTGTGGCAGGTTGTTACATTGCATTACCATAAGGATTCAAATATAATGGAATATGTTGAATATGCTTAAATTCCAGTCCTGTTTTTCTTTAGTAGAATTCTTATCAGTTCTTGTGACCATAATGCTTCTAATATAACAGCCTGTGGAATATGGTTGAATGCCAGTCCTGTGTTTCTCTGCTGGTGTCCTTATCTCCACTTTTTGTTCTCTAGGTTCTTCCTGCAGAATGTTCCCTGTATTATCCTGAAAGAATAGAAAGGGGATTTTGCCTCTGGTCCTGAAGCAGCATTATCTGCCTATTCCAAGTCCTCATACACAGCCCTTGGGTTTGGCAGAGATTGTTTTTTAAGTTGGCTTTAGAGTGCGTAATTACATCCTTTCTTAATAAAAATCAATTCCAAACTCAGCTCCCTAAGCTTACACTTAGTGTATAATAAGGTTTGTGTTTTTCCTACAGTGTATTATTTTCTTTAGTAATCACAGTGAGGCTGGAATTATTATGCTCTCTCACTTGCCTTGTCAGTCTCCTGTGGCAGTGTCTGGAATCAAACAAATCTCCTTGGTGGATTCGCTTCACTAACAGAAGTGTATAATTCAGACTGGATGGGATAGAGAAATAACTAGCAACAGGTGTATGCGTGTCTGCAGTATGAGTGTGAGAGAGATTTGAGCTCTTGTTATATATTCAGTTTTAAATATAATATTCAGACAAGGTTGCGCATGTGTGTGACGTCTCTGTGTGTGCATTTGATATGAATGTGGGTAGGGTATTGTGATTGACAGGAAATTGAGCACCTTCGATAATCAGTGTTATTATGACACATATCAGCTTTTTCAGAGCGCGCGAGAGAGAAAGCGAGAGAAACAGAGGCAGACAGAGACAGAAGTACAGGGTATTGTCAAAGAAGATGATATGATTTCAGGAGATCAACACTACTACCCAATCTAAAAGTTGATAGGCTTCAAACCCAAACCACAATTATTCGGCACAAAAGCCATAATAAAGAAAAAGGCTGCATTGTTAAGTGGGTATAACGGATGCCCTGACCCGTTTGAATTTCTCTGTCAACACTTACGTGTTTGAAGTCATGGACCTCGAGCACCTCATCACTACCATTCCCCATCCTGAAGATCTCAAGGCGGCGGATGGGATCAATCTCCATGATGCTGTCGGTCTCCGTGCCGTCCAACACAGCCATGTAATGTTGATCGTAGACCTGGAGACATAGGACCAATCAGAAACATGCTCAGCCTTATTAACAAGACGTGCTAAATTAACTAAAAATGTCAGCAAAACGTCTGCAAGGGTCACCTTTTTGTTTCAAATAGGGACACTGAACCACCAGTTGCTCACATCTTAGGCCTGTCTTTTATGTAAGTTTCATATACACTGGCAAGTGTGCTATAAGTCAAAGAGAAATGTTGTAGTACAATGCTTAGGCCAGTTCTCACTTGATGCAATCACATTATTTTAATGTCATGTTTATCAAAGTAACATATCTGTCACGGTTGTGATGGTAGGACACAGGCGCAGAGAAGAAAGGGTGGTAGTAATCCACGTTTTAATCAAAAGAAACAAAACAAAAGCAGCAACCAGTGA
>JACXGI010012923.1:0-21773 GCA_016801175.1 Esox masquinongy | reverse complement strand
CTTAAATCTTTACATTGGCTTCCAGTCAGTTACAGAATAAATTTCAAAGTGGTGCTTTTAGTTTATAAATCTCTGAATGGTTTAGGACCCGAATACATTTCTGATATTTTTGAAGAATATAAACCGAGCAGGGCTCTTAGATCCATGAACACTGGTCAGCTAGTAGAGCCCAGAGCCCAAACTAAACATGGAGAAGCTGTGTTTAGCACTTATGCTGTACACAACTGGAATAAACTACCAGAAGATCTTAGACGTGCCCCAAACGTATCCATTTTTAAATCCAGGTTAAAAACACTACTCTTTTCACGTGCTTACGACTGAGCACTTAATCTTAACCACACTGTTTAGCCTTATAGCTTCCTATGTTTTTATCCCATTTCTAATCTTTTTTTTTTTAATCTTTATGTTTTCTTATTGTATTTCTATTATTATGATGTTTTCATTTGTTTTGATGTTTTAATTTGAGTATTTGTTTTTATGTTATTGCATTTTTATATATTTTATATTTTATTTTTCTTTGTAAAGCACATTGAATTGCTTCGATGTATGAATTGTGCTATATAAATAAACTTGCTTGCTTGCTTCAAATATGGGTTGCGCAGGACAGCAACATTTATCAGGAATGATCAACAAGACAGCACTCTATTTGCCATTGTCTATTTAACACAGGCTTACAAACCCCCTAAAGCAGATAGCATCAGAACTCGTGTCCACTGTGAAATGTAATGAATTTGCGTGTTTCTTTAGTGAAATTTTTTTAAGTATTAGACAGACTACACAGAACTACACAGTCTAACAAGGACACTGTGCCGTCACTATGACCACCAAGACATAACTTGGTTATTATGTCGCATTTTAATACAATTGATCAAAAAATCCCTAGAAGAAACAGTTCGACATCTTAAAGCTTCCACATGTTGTCTTGACACACTGCCATCTGATTTTTTTTAAACTATTTTTAAATATATAACAATGGATCTACATCAAATGTTAATGTAATTCTTTACAAAAATAAGTATTTTGCAGTTAATTTGCGTCTTTTCTTCTCCATGCATTTTGTGCGCCCCAGTTGACTATTTGCCACAAAACATTTGATTGTCTGGTGGCCACGCATCAATGATTTAGTTATTTCAGGAGTGTTGCATCCATCTGAAAGGCATTTTAAAAGTTGACTTTTCAGTGTCAGTTACAGTGAGGGAAAAAAGTATTTGATCCTCTGCTGATTTTGTACGTTTGCCCACTGACAAAGAATTGATAAAGCTTTTATGTTCGACAGGGGTGGATTTTCCATATGTCGATATGTCGGTTATGCAAAAAATCCCAATGGAAATTGGATTCACCTATTACTAATGCCATGTCAAATAATTTAGCAGTTGTGATGTGACTTCGTCAGGTGTCTGGGAAGGAAGGAAAATAGAAGTGGCCAGCAATAGGTACAGGTGGAAAGGTAAGGAGGTTAGGGTGTTCCATGATTTACTTCACCAACAAGATTTAACAACAATATTGTATGGCATGCAAGGGCGAATCTACATTTTATGAGGCCCCAGTGCATGAGTTTCTTTGGCTCACATTCATGGAAATACAGTATTGAATATAAATTTACTGTATATAATATATGATTTAAATACATCAAATATCTGACACACGCTGGTAGTTAAAATCCCTGGTATTGTTTGTGGTGGGACCGAGGGGCCCCTGTGTAGGTTGGAGGGACCCTGTTATGGGTTGTGGAGGAGGGACCTTAGTATGGTTTGTGGAGGAGTCCTTTTAAGACTTTAGGAGAAGCTGGGGTCCCTGGTCTGGTATGAATAGAGGTGGAGCCGAGGGGCCCTGGTATGGGTTGTAGAAGGGCCCTAGTATTGGTTGATTTGGTAGGTGTCCAGGCATCAGGAGTAGCTTATTTCTAAGTGCAAATCAACTTTTAGTTTAAATCTACGGTGGAAACACTCAATATTTCCAAAATGTTATTCTACAATATAGAATTAATGAGACAAATTGCTTTATTAGGAAATTGTCAACATTTCTATATTTTTACACATTTAGTTTGATACAAGTTTGAATTGAAACACATTGGCTTGCGTAATGTGCATGTACTTTTTATGCAAAGTTGAGAGTTTGTGCCATGTTCGATAAGTGGATGGAAAACTAGCTACTGAAACTATTTCTGCTTGTTATCTCAGGCAAACCATGATATTCTGTGATTTGTAATGGTCTGGATTTGTCTGTGTAATATTTTCTGGTGTTAAACTTTTTTTTATATAATTATTTTCATTGTGTGTGCACATTTCTTTCAAACATATATTTTTTTAATCCTGAGTGGCTGGTTATCCCAATATCACTATGTTTCAATAATTGTATTGATGTTGGCTATTTAGGCCAATATCAATATAATTACAATCCTTTTAAGGATGTGTTCTGTTGTGGGTGATGTTATTATTTTGATCTAAGTATTTTGTTTATTAAATGACAATGTTGTTTTTTCCTACAGATTGTGTCTAGTATTATATTTCACTTTGCTTAAACTGAACTAGGAAAGTTACTTTATTTTTAAAATATTAAAAGTTCCTTTGAACCATTCACTTTGCAGTTAATCACTATGTAAAATTCCTGGTGTGTGTAAACATACTTATCGAATAGGCAATTCAAGTTCTGAATGACTGCCTGTTTTATTTACTGTTCGTTATCTACATTTTGTCACTGTGCTAACACCTGAATTACATTATTTTGTACAAACTGGTGCTAAATTCAAGGTGGACTCAAGAGACGTGCTGGGCTTATGCCTGGTGGCGCTTTAGCCCCGTGTCCCCCAATTCTGGCACTTCCCATGCATGGCAGGTCTTGATCAGCAACCATGTTCCTGAAGAGCCACTGGGTCTCCAGGCTTTATGTAGTAGGAAGGCCTGTGCACAGGCCTCAAAATGTCTGTACTACATGCCCCATTTGCTCCATAGTGGTCTTTTTTCTGTCTACATTCAGAAGAGGGCATATGTGTTTAAATGGTACTGCTTCAAAAAAGCTTTTCAGTTACCAACTACCAGCTTTGCTCCGGAGAGGAACTGTTTATTCAATTTCAGCACATGCCCCTCAAAAGAGCTGTGCACGGCCCTGATAGTCAGTAACTGAAAAGCTTTTTTGAAGCAGTAACATTTACACTTATCCGAATTTCAGAACTTAATATAAGAAAATCATAATTTTTTGGTTTTTTTATAACAACAAATGCCCTACTGGGCTGGTGCCACTGTTGGATTAGGATATACAGTGTTAAATATTAAACTAAAATAAAAACTGAATTTTCTGAAAAAACTGAAACTAAACTAAAATGGCAAAGCACAGTTGCAAAACTAACCAAAATAAAAAACTAAATTATTATCATTAATACTTTTTGTTCAGTTTGCAAGAACATTGAGTTATCCTATTACAGGCTGTGACAAGGGAACTAGGCCTACATATCCCAGAAGAAACATTCTTTCAACACCGAGTGTGCATTGCCCCCTATTGCTTACAGTCACATTTGCAAACATCAAGCATGTTGGCCGCCGGCCGCAAACGTTCCAGCAAAGTGTGGGATTATTTTCAGCACATAGCATTGTCCGACAAGTCTAAGTGTCTTGTTGTCGAAGGAGTTTGTGGCCTATTGATGAATGATCAAGTTTGTGGCCTATTGATGAAAGGAAAAAAAAAAAAAAACCTCAAGGTCCATGTTAGATTCTGTCCAGTTTTGATCCATGAACAAAATAAATGCAACCAGAATTCAGGGGAGAGCCATCTTTATTCAGCATGAGGTTACGATGTTAACCTTCCTTCTTTCATTTTTCTCTCTCTCCAATAATTACAGAGTTAACACAATCTTTTATGCCAAGATACATAGGAGGTAGCCAGTGGTCATAACCAACCATTACACAGTCCAATACCCTCCAATAAGAAAGGTTTGTCCTACAAAAGACCCTTGTATGGTATGTTCCAACCTATGGTCAATGGACCTATCCATAGAGCCTATGTCAGTCACATGGGCAACTCCTATCAGGAGGTATGGACAGAATGTATGGACAGGATGTGTGGGGCCCATCAGTAACATGCAACACGTCCTATCTATGGTCCTTTGTTCAGAGTTAGTCAGCACATCTGTGTTGTGTTAAGTTTCTCATGCCCATTTCCTATCAGTCCACATTTCCTAAAAACATAGAAAATGTTATCAAGAAATGTTGGACAGTGAGAAGGCTAGCAACGTCAGACCATGCAGCTCTGAAACAGACAGCATGGACCTGTCACTAAGGCAGGTTGGACAGCAAACTTTTACTAGCTGTTTTAAACGAGTCGAAACCTGGCCCACTAGCTGCCCTGCATACCTCAAACGTGAGGATGCCCTAGTAGACATGTTTATTCAGACAGGGCTCTCCACAAGGCTATGTGAGTCGCCAGCATTTTGCAACTTCACAAACACATTGGAACCCAAATTCCAAACACCTTGGTCAGCCAGGGTGAATGGGCTTATCTCATCAAAAATGAATGAAGGGAAAACAAAACTGGCCAAGATCCTAGATGTCAGAAAGGTGACGGTGTGTGTGGACGGATGGAGTAAGCGAGGGCTGACTGCGTCCTTCCAGGGCATCTCAGCCTGTTTCTACCACCCTCCATCTGGAAGGGGGCGCCAAGCCTTGCTAAGCTTAAAACAGCTGGAGCATCCTCACACTGGTGAGGCTCTTGCGCAATGCACATGCGATTCATTGGAAGAGTGGTGTATTCCAAAGAATGTGTTTTTACTTGTCATCATTGACAACGGAGCAAACGTGGTGAAGGCTGTCCGACAAAGGACAGAGAGCAACAACGCTAGAAGTCGTTCAAGAACACGATGTTGAACTATCAGAGGAGGATGACGTTGAGCACTGAGAGTGTTGAAATGGTAAAATTAAAGTTGAAAAGTAAAATTAAGTGACTTTGAGAAGTCACCATACATTATGCTGCTTTATTCTCAGCAGTCTCTGATTAGCTTAAGGCTGCATGATAACAAATATATATATAGCTATAGCTATAGGTTAATGTTAATATGACAATTTAGGTCCTAGGACCAGGAGGTTTGCTAGGAGTTTGGCTACACTGCAGCCAGATACAATTAAAAAGTTCTAGCAATAAAGACACTAGGCCGTCATTTGCCCTGTATTTACAACGTTTCAATGTAAAATTATGCAGGTGTGTCATTTTAATACAATATATTCCATGAAACAACTTATTTCTTGACTTAATTCTTGTAAGTTATTTCTTCAAATATATTCTATGAAAATGACGTGCCTGCCCTGCAGACAAAATGTCCTAGCATCAAAATATTATTATTAAAAGCAGGCAGTCTCCAGTGAGTTAACGGCGATGTTGGCAAGTTCCAGCAGATGGCATGCCAGGCCCACATACTGCAACTGACCCTGAAGGATACCTTGAAGTTCCAGTGGATTGCATGCCAGGCCCACACACTGCAATTGACCATGAAGGATACCTTGAAGTTCCTGTGGATGGCATGCCAGGCCCACACCCTGCAACTGACCCTGAAGGATACCTTGAAGTTCCAATGGATGGCATGCCAGGCCCACACCATGCAACTGACCCTGAAGGATACCTTGAAGTTCCAGTGGTTGGCATCCCAGGCCCACACCCTGCAACTGACCCTGAAGGATACCTTGAAGCAACCGAATGTGGATGTGGTCATCACAAAAGCCAGAAGGCTAGTTCATGCTGTCCCCAAGTCTTCAGTGGCCAATGACTGGTTGAAAGTGACTGGTTGAAACTCGAGCAAATAATAAAACTCCTGGAGCCCTTTGCAGTCCACAACGATCAGCTTCAGACTGATTGCCAGTCTCTGTCAGAGTCTGTGCCATCCTTGCTGAACCTAGAAGCTCATCTGCAGGCAAGTGGGCCAAAGCAACTAACACACACAATGCTGAAATCTCTCCATGACAGATTTGCCTTCATCCTAAAGCCACTGTCTTCAGGGTTTGACCCAACAGCAGCAGTCCCATGTTTGCTGGATCCCTCGGTTGCTGTAGTTCTATTGTCTCAGGGGATGACACCACTGAAAAGCACATCAGAGTGATTTGTGTTTCAAGTCATGGTGCAGTACAACCAGGCTTCAAGCCCCTCTGATGACAGAGAGTGCATGGCTGCAGCTCCAGCTGATAGCCAGCCCTCCAGCACTGCGCGACAACGATACAGATTCCTCGAATCCCGTTTGGAGTAATCTCGATTCGGATCATTTTACCACCAGGGCTGAAAGTGCAACTGCTCAACTGAAAAAATACCTGGAAGAGGTCAAGGTAGGAAGTTTTGGAGAGGAAGAGAGGCTCTGTATCCTCTATTAGCCCCTGTGGCAGAGTGTTCCTTAAAATCAACAAATATATTTTAAACGAGTGATGCCATAGATGCACAGTAACTCACTCATTCTCTCTCATACACACACACACTTTAGTAATTTAGCAATTCACATTCCATGGGGAAAAAAATCTACATTTGTTATGTTATATATTGCTTTTGTAAGTGTTACTTACTGAACTATGATCCTTATTTTCTGAGTTTTGCATATTTGTTTTCTTCACTAATGCAAAGGATCGTTTTGCAATTATATTTGTAAAAGGAATGAAGTTTAAAAAATGTTGAAGAAAGTCTTTATTATGCAAATCATAAAAAGCTTCTGTTACCTGTCCTATTTAAAATACATAGATCGATTACAAACATGACAGAGAATTAGCAGTTTTCCCCAAAATATTTAAATAAAAACTAAAAGTGAATAAATAGAAATAGAAACTAGAATTAATCACAAAACTAAACTGAAACTAAACTGAAAAATAACTGAAACTAAAACTAAATGAAAAACCTGAAACTATAATAACCTTGGTGTGTAGGTGGCCAACTCCTCACAACCCCTTATGTGCCCTCTGTGTAACCGCAGATTTTGATCACACGACCACACAAATGCACACGCGTTGTACAGCTCAGGAATGAAGTAGCAGTTTTGATTCTTAAAATCAATGTAATTATCCTCAAAAAAAAATAAACACCTTTATTTGTATTTGTCTTTATTGTGCTACATTTGATGTCCATAATAAAAAAATGTCTTTACAAATTGAAATCATACTCGTTTTTACCTGAACATTTGCAGGTCCAAACACATTAAAGGAATTTTCTGTTACTTTTTCAAGATAAACCAAGTGTGGCTTGCTATGTAGAATTAATGTGTCTACTAAAGACTCATCTCTTTAGCATGGTGTATGATTTAGTGTAGTCTGTTCACTTAATCAAGAAAAACAGAAATGCTCGTTTTAGGACTCAAGAAACAAAGAGCGTTGTTGACAGATCTCACTGTGAACCTCGACAGCTGCATGGTTCAGTAAGAAACTGTAATAAACCTCGGCGTTACCCTTGACCCTGACTACTCCTTTGATGAACATATAAAATATGTCTCAAGAGTTGCTTATTTTCATCTTCGAAACATTGCAAAAATCAGAAACTTTCTATCAAAAACTGATGCAGAAAAACAAATCTATGCATTTGTTACTTCTAGATTAGATTACTGCAATGCTCTTCTTTCAGATTACCTTGGTAAATCAATAAATAAACTTCAATTAGTGCTGCACACGGCTGCTAGAATCCTAACTAGAACAAAAAAATGCGAAAACATTACTCCAGTACTAATCTCTTTACACTGGCTGCCTGTTAGGGTTAGGGCTTATTTTAAGGTTTTATTGTTAACCTATAAATCAATACATGGACTTACTCCTACTTACCTCGCTGAAATGATCCAGCCATACATACCTACACGTAACCTTAGATCGCAAGATGCAGGCCTTTTAACTGTACCTAGAATTTCTAAACAAACAGCCGGAGGCAGGGCCTTCTCTCATAGAGCTCCACTACTGTGGAATGATTTTCCAACTAAGGTTAGAAATGCAAACTTTCAAGTGTCTACTAAAGACTCATCTCTACAGCATGGTCTATGATTAAGTGTAGTCTGGCCCAGGGGCGTGAAGGTGACCAGAATGGCTTGATACTGTCCACCCTTGCTGTCTTGCCATGTGGGTTCTCATCGCCACTGGGATGACCTCCCTCCAATGCCATTCGGGGGCGTAGTCACTGGCTTGTTGTTGTCTCTCTGTTGCGCACTTGTGCAATTGGGCTGTACTCTGCTGGCAATACTCGGCCCTCATTCAGGGTGGTTGCGGTTGGTGGGGGTCCCTTTGGTTGATGCTTGGAAATGTGGGTGGATTGATTTCCTGCCTGTTGGGCCATGTCCGGGGCCTCCCCCGGATAACTGCTGAAACCCTAATAACACTATACAAAAACACACATCAATAATAATAACTATACAACCGTAGTGCAATGTAAAAGTGACAGGTGCGCATGATATAGAGTGACAGATGTGCATGGACTATGGATGGAAGGAAAGAGGGGTTCCCGAGTTGAGCAGCCTTACAGCCTGTGGAAAGAACTGTCCCGTAGCCTGTTTGTTTTGGACGGAATACTCCTGTACCTTCTGCCTGACGGCAGCTTGGTAAACAGTCCGTGGCATGGGTGGCTGGGATCTGTAATGATCCGTTAGCTTCTCCTCCTACACCTCTCTGTGTAGAGATCTTGCAGGGATGGCAGGTCAGACCTTGTGATGCTCTCTGCTGTTTTAATCACCCTCTGAAGTGCTTTACGGTCGAGGGCGGTGCAGCTGACATACCAGGAGGTGACACAGCCGGTCAAGATACTCTCGATAGTGCATCCGTAGAAGTTGGTGAGTATCCAGGAATGGCATGCCAAAACTCCTTAAGGAATGGAGACGTTTCCTGGCCTCCTTCACTGCAACGTTAGAGTGATGAGACCAGGTGAAGTCATCACTGATGTTGACCCCGAGGAACCCGATGTTGTGAACTCTCTCTACGGCAGACCCATTGATGTGTATGGGGGCGTGGTCTCCCCACCGCTGCTTCCTGTGATCAACAATCATCTCCTTCGTTTTGCTGATATTGAGCTGCAGGTTGTTATCCTGACACCCCGAAGTCAGTGACCTTACTTCATCTCTATAGGCTGACTCGTCGTTGTCAGAGATCAGGCTAGGTGCTAAGCCCCAATTGTATTGTGATCCTAGCGACGCCTCTGGTGGGAAACCATGGTTCCAACTTTCACCGAGGCCCAGTGGATAAAGAATTTCTGTATGTCAGAGGACACATTTCTGTATCTGTGCCGTCGATTGCAACCATAACTGGAGACATGACACCACTGATGTGTACCCATTCAAAAAAAGGATTGCTGTTGCACTGTGGAAACAACTCAGAGTACAGGAGCATTTCTCATTTGGAGTCCGCATTACTGCGGTGTGTCACTGTGTACTCAATTTCTGCAAACGTTGAGAACACTTTTGGCAGACTGAAGGGCAGACGGAGGTGTTTGTTAAAACGAAATGTCTGCAACATACACAAGGTCAAATCCATGGTGAACGCATGTTATGTTCTGCATAACCTCTGTGAAATGAATGGTGATGAGTACAGAGAAGAAAGGGGTGTCACTGCATTAAACCAGCCTGACAGGACACTGCCAACCACTGTAGAGGCCAATGGGCTAGACAGATGTACAGGTCTTAAGTACATCATTAGACCTGTACATGCGTCTAGCACATTGTGATTTAATAAATATTTCAACAGTGAGCAAGACAATGTGTGGGAGTTCTTCTGTTTTCAGATTTACACAAACAGCCAGAATACACACATATTTGGTTCCACAACTATTTATTTATCTGCAAGAATCTAAGTGCAAAATACAAAGAGTACTGTAAACTAGCAGCAAACTGTGTAGTATTATTGAACATTTAGATATGAACATTTAGATAATATAGCTTTGCGATATTATTTCTGGCTTTGCGATTCAGACTTCTCTTGATGGGGTGGTGTTTTGAAGAGGGCTTCAATGTTTGGATATTTTTTCTGCCATTGCGAACCTGACACAAATGATGCAAACTTCTTGGGGGGTGAGGGGCGGGGTCATGGAGGGCGTATCTGGTAACACTATTGGTCAGTTGGATCTAGTGACTATCTGAAGGAGTATGTGTCATAAACGTCATAATGGCACATCTGGAAGTGTCTCTTTCGGCCATTACACCATTCATTTTGTTCCATAGGGAATTTTAAGAACCACTGTACTCTTAATATGTTCACCCGGCACAGCCAGAAGAGGACTGGCCACCCCTTTGAGAATGGGTCCTCTCTAGGTTTCTTCCTAAATTTTCAGCCTTCTTAGGGAGTTTTTCCTAGCCACTGAAATTCAACACTTCTGTTTTTGCTCCTTGGGGTTTAAGGCCGGGTGTTTTGTAAAAGCACTTTGTGACAACTGCAGATGTAAAAAGGGCTTTATAAAAAAATGTAATTGATTGATTGATATCAAATAAGGTCTGTTTCATGTAGGCTTACACCACCTTGCCATTTTGATAACCATTTAAATCTCATCAGAACAAGGTGACGAAGCATATTTGCTACAGTTACCTATATAAACGTGTACATGCTAATTAGCAACATTGAATACCTAATTTAAAACTACAATTCCCTTGAGTAAATGTCCCTAAGTCATTTGTAATTACACAAAGAAGCTAAGGATGACCAGCGCGGTCTCCGAACACGTGCTGTTGTGTCGAACTTGAAATTAATAGTGGTGCATTTCTTCTATCGTCTGACTTAGCTAGTCATTGCCCTTACCGAGCGAGTTAGCATGGCAGTAAAAATACGTTGTTTTATTTTACTTAGAAATGTTACCCAATAGTTTGCTTAGTTTGTACATTGTCAACGTTAATGTCAATTTCAGACTATATGTCATTTTTCAACGATGAGGGGAAAAAGACCACAAGTCTGGCCAAGTGGAGAAGTGCAGCAGTAGTGAGGGTCAACCTACCGATCTCGTCAGGGCCATCATGAAGGATAAAAGTTTATCCTGTGTTGGTGAGTGTAGCTAGCAAGATACATAACATTTGTAGAAGGAAAAATCCATAGAATTGATATAGAGTATCTCACAAAAGTGAGTACACCCCTCACATGTTTGTAAATATTAGATTATATCTTTTCATGTGACAACACTGAAGAAATGACACTTTGCTACAATGTAAAGTAGTGAGTGTACAGCTTTTATAACAGTGTAAATTTGCTGTCCCCTCAAAATAACACATCACACAGCCATTAATGTATAAACCGCTGGCAACAAAAGTGAGTACACGCCTAAGTGAAAATGTCCAAATTGGGCCCAATTTGCCATTTTCACTCCCCGGTGTCATGTGACTTGTTAGTGTTACAAAGTCTCAGGTGTGAATGCAGGTGTGTTAAATTTGGTGTTATCGCTCTCACACTCCCTCATACTGGTCACTGGAAGTTCAACGTCTGACATGGGTGGAAAGGCACCCATGTCAGACTTCAAACCACCATGATGTATTTGTGACGTGAAGCAAAGATGGTCCAGGACAGTCTTCGTTTAGCTTCCTTCTCACTTGCTTAGCAAATGTAATGATCAAACATCTAAATAATGTTAACTTCATTACAGACTGTCAATGATAAGAGCCAAGACCTGAGGTTTCTATAACTGAGTGTAGTTATTTGTTCCAAAACAACAATTATTTGTCACATCAATACAAGTAGAAAAATCTTGTTTTGTAAGTGTCAGCATGTTGTGCCTTCCAATATAAAGACATTTATTTTACAGCTTATGGTGAGAGTAACACCAAGTTGTGCGAGCAGCTTGTTGTCCAGAAATATGGGTACTACGGTATAACTATTTAATACTAAATAAAAAAAATAATGTTTTAAAATGTACACAATAAGTGTATGATTTAAAATCCATACGGTCTTAGTATTCCAACAAAAAATAGGAAAAACTTGCCTATGCTTACAAAGGACATGGTACATTTGACTTATATACGTAGCATAACACTTTCGTGCAACATACTGGTTTCAAAAGCAGAATAAATGGCCCTACATCACACTTTCAACTCTATGGAATCAGGACTGACAAGCTGTGTGACGAAGAATCAGGAAATGGCAAGAATGAACTTACCATCTATGTCAATGAGGAAGTCCCTCCAGCAGATCATCACCATGTCCTCAGTCCTCCTGCTGTTACTACCTGCTCTGGAATGTTTGGGCTGGAAGAGGTGTAGAAGGTCAGCAGACTCCAGAGCCTTTGTGACACCAGTCACAAAAAGCTCTCTCATGACCTGTGGATGGGAGCTTATACACTCCAAAAGGCAGAGTGTATTCAGACCTTCTGAAAACCTTCGAATGGACAATTATTTTTAATTAACATATGATAAAATTTAAAAAAAATCCCACAACTCACACCTTCAATTTATAGGAAATGATTTAACATTAATTACATTTTAAAGTTCTATTACAGCCAAGTCTATGAGATATATAAATTCACTATGTCATTTCAATTGTGTGCCCATTTAGAAACACAATCACAATTATTACAATTTTGAAAGTAAACATAGCGGGTAATTATCACCAAAAAAATTGGAATGTTACATGAACACATTACACTGGGAATTTTGCTCCCAGATCCCAAAGAACAGTACTCGTCTTGAAATGTCTTTATAAACCTTTAAATTATGTGTTAAATTTTTTTAGAAAAGATTGTAAGTTCAGCATAACTTTGTCCACCATACTCACTGTTCCATTGGTTCCTTTAGTCGGTCTTCAACAAATGCCACTGTAGCGTCTGCTACCATCTGGTCCCGTTCTGAAAGAGACTGAATGTATTTGTACACACCCAGTGCACTTAGGGTCTCCATCGCATTGAATGCAGCATTCCTTGCCTCCTGCAAGTTGTTGGCATCTTGTATCTTTAAAGAATGGAAGTTTAACTATTAGTTATAAAATGTGATTAGTATCAATTTAATATCAAATGTTTGGATAACTCTAAATCAGACAGAGTTTGTTAAAAAACAGGTAATATGAGCTTGACATCACCTAATTAATTTAACTATAGTTCTGTGTTTGCAAAAACATTTATTCAATGCCTGTCAGAACTGTCAATAAGGGTCATTGTTTTATAATTGTTCTTGTACAGTTGCTGAGGACTGGGTTATGGCTGGGAGAGGGTTAGATGAGCAATTTCTTTGTAATTGCAAGCTGTTTCTGTGTATTTGCTGTGTAAATACGCTTTTGTCAGTGTGTGTTTTATTATAGATCTGCATCTATTGGACCCTCTTGAAAATGAGATGCTACATCTCCAAGGGCTATCCTTGCAATAACAAATATGTCACCTGGCAAAGCCAGAATAGGACTGCTAACCTCAGTTTGGCTCCTCTATATGTTTCTTTCTATATTGCAACTTTGTTAGGGAGGTCTTCCTAGCCACTGTGCATACATTTTTTGGTATGGTTCTCTGAGGTTTTATGCTAGATATCTGTACATGCAAAGTACAAAGGACTTTTCAAAATTATTGATTGTGAATGACAAACGTGTACTCAAAGTGTAGTAAATATAGTAAACGTTTGACAAACGTTTACTATATTTAGACATGTAGATGTTTAATAATATCAATGATTTCAATTAAATGTCAAAACATTACCTCTCTAAGCGTGTCTCTGAACTGATCGTTGACATCCTCAAGTACAGGGGGCGGGTTTGGAAGCAAGGCCAGAGAACGAAACATTCTCTCACTGAAAAAACGTGGGGCAGCTCCTGCTTGGATCAAGCAGACTGCCAACATTTTTCCAAACGTCCTGTATAGGCCACTCTCTCGGGCTACATAAAAAGAAAGTACATAATGGAAATCATCATATTCATCATGGTTGGATGACAGTCATAGATGTAAGCATTTAAATTATTTTTAAATATAAGTACAAATAATGTATTGCATTTGAAAAGAAATGTCAAGATTATGGGTAACTACCATTTCTTTTTAACTCCAGGCTTTTAGAGTATCCCGTCCCAGTGAATACGGGACTCCTTTGGATTTCACGCAGGACAAGGCACGCATATTCTCTTAGTGGGCCACCTTCATCAACTGCCCCCTCGCCACGGTTGTCCACATCCACAAACACAATGTTAAGTCTTGCTGTTGGGTCAAAATTGGGCCTTGAAAAAGCTCTTATGGATGATGGCAGAACCTGGCTCCGGCAGACATTCACCATATTGAACACTGTGGTCCGCTGAAAATTGACTTTGGCTGTCAGGCCCGTAAGAACTGTCCTTAAGTTGTTTCTGATAAAAATTCAATAAATGTTAGGATATTTCTGGATATTTAAAATTATGAGAATAGACATCAATAGATATCAAACATACTCTTCATTTGTTATCACTGCATTTAGTCCAAATGGATATGAGGCAGCTTGTGAACTGTTTGGACTGGACACCGGTGAAGCTGCTGGAGACTGTGTTTCTGTAATTTCCTGCAAAGTGAGTACATTGTAATTGCATAGAAGGAAGTAATTTTGTCATCAGTCCTGCATGTAAAAAGAAATTGTGTTTACTGATTAGCTCTGAATGAAATACTTAAACAGTAAGCATAGGTAAACTGTGTTTACCTCTTCAGTGTCCTGGACCTGGTAATTGTGATTTCGAATGTAGATCTATAAAATTTCAATATAGTTTCGTAAGAATAGTGTCACGTTTTGGTATAGCAGGACGCAAGGCTAAGAGATCAAGGACAACAAAAGGGTTTAATAAGGAAACTCAGAGGAGGAATCTGTGACTATATCTCACCTTTGCTGAGATACAAGCTAGCCGTTTTAAAACCACTGAGAATGTTCAATAAGAGATGCTTGCATATTTTTGTGAAGCCAATGTAACAAAGTGGTTAAATATATTGGGGTCATATTTTGTGAAACCCTATACATCCCTGTATTAATTGTAGATAAAGGTGTACATTTCCTTAGAGTAGAGGCAAAATTAAATAATGCCACGTGAAAAAGATACACAATTCAAGCAGATATAGTTACTCTGGGCAAACGCAGCCACACCCTTCACATTGGCTTCACACCAAGACACCAAACCAAGAATTAGGGAAATTTCAAAAAGATTACAGAAGCTATGAGTTGGGCCAACACCAACCCTACACACCTGTCTCCCATTGGGACCTGATTTGGGAGGTACTCCCAGGGCAGCTTTGGGGTAAATGCAAAATAACCAGAAGAGAGTTGGATGCAGACTGGGAGGAGATTGTCAGATTAGCCACCAGACCTCAAACCCACAGCATTCCTTCCTCCCAAAGCCCCAGTGGTAGGCTGCCCAAGGGTAAAAACTGCCTTGTCAAAAAATGCTTATGATTTCTCTAACTCCTTACGTAATTAAAATGCTCACCAAGGCCTTGAACCCACCTCTGTCCATTCCCTGTTTCCCTCCCAGTTACATTATATAGAATAATTAAAACATTATGAAATGTATTATCTTACATCTGGAGTACCAGCGTTGATCCACTCTGATGGATCAAGGACCTCCTGTTTTGAAATAGAAATTGTATTAAAGAACACACAAATATGAACAAACATGGGCAATTAGTGTGAAATTACAGAAACATACAGAGTCAGGGCTGGAGGCACCACTTTCAGGGGCTGTCCTTGAAGTCGTTGCTACATCATGTGTCCCCGTGGCATTGTCCTGTGGTTTTAGAAAGGAAGGAGTAAACCAATTAAGGGTATCTTTCCCCTCCTTAATAAACCAGTTTTCTTTGCACAAATTACTTAAACTACCCAAGGAAGGCTTTCGAGTGTTACATTCAGTAGGTGCCTTGATTACTGCTGGTGATGTAATTGTGGCATTGTCCAGTTGTTGTCAACATAAAGATGAATAATTTAACAAGCAAAAACCATCACCACAATCCTGATCCACTCCCTACAGCTCAGCAAAAGACAAAGTATACAGACAACTAAGTTGTACTTACCTTTGGTCTGATGTACAACGCTGACCTTCTCAGGCCTGCATTTTTTACAGCCATTGGGCACATTGATTCTAGTGCTAATGGTCTTACAGTTCTGTCCTGTTCAACTCTGCACAACTCTA
The DNA here is from genome assembly GCA_016801175.1 of Esox masquinongy. NCBI lineage: Eukaryota > Metazoa > Chordata > Actinopteri > Esociformes > Esocidae > Esox > Esox masquinongy. The sequence continues at coordinate 5,772 of JACXGI010012923.1, read as the reverse complement.
TGGACTCCGGCAGCTGTGGAAATTCCTTTCTTAATGTCTCTAGGAATTGCTCCTCCGTTTGAGTTACAGGAAATGTAACTCTGTGCTGAACAGTTCCATCTAAAATAAATTTTAATTATTGTTACTATAATATACAGCAAACATATTCTTCCTTAATTCTAATATTTCATTTTAAAATCTTGGTTTTAATGTTTTGACTTATAAACAAGTAGTAGACAGTGAATCCTGTAGTTGTTAAATCAATTTGGAAACTGATAAAGCATGAATTTTAACTATATAAACATAAGCTATGGCTTTAAACAGAATTTCAGTAGCACCAAATAATGTAATTTTATAATTAATGCCTAAACTACTAAGTCGTGATGGTACTACCAATACCTAAGTATTTTTTAATTTAATAAATATATCGTACATGATTTGATAGATGACCTTTGTACTCCATCTGTAATATCCAACTGTTCTGTAAGTAGACTTCTTACCCGTAGAGACATTCAATATAATTGATTGTAAAATGACTGTGTTCCAGGAGTTTATTATAGATGTTAATCTAGTGCGTATATGAATGGTTCAAGCTGTGTAGTAATCTGATCATTTTTAAAGAAAACTGCTCATCCTAAAAGCATTACATTGTATATCATACAATCACAGAGCAGATAAGCCATGTGATCGGTTTATGGAAGTGATGCGTTGCTTTCACCATTTCAAACCTGTCTTTGCAGCAGATCTTCATTGAAGGCCTATATTAATGCAATCGATTCACTCCTTGACATGGCAGAGCTTGCATTTCAAATGTACTGAATGCTTATAGTAGTCATTTGACCAAGGTTAGTGCTTGCCCCCAACCTTACATGTGCATTTCGATTTTGGATTTGGCTGTAGTCATTATCATTAAGCCTTACCTAACCCTAACACCATGAGATACAAATTGAAATCTGTTGTTTGAACGTAAGGTCCGCTCACTTAACTGAGAACCAATTTTATTTTGATTTTTAGGAGATATCTGCCTCTTAGACAAATGAAACTACAAAATTCACAATATTGTGCTCAACGAATCATGGGACATATCTATTACGATTATGTCTGAGTATTTTAGTGTGTACATAGGGTATATACACAACCTGCGCTATAGTAAAATTGCTTTAAAAAACCTGTAAATACTTTCGGGATGTTGCTCTTGACACCCTGATCTGAAAACAATGTACAGCTCATAAAGACGATGACAGAGTTTAGGTTACTTATTAAGTTATTTAAACCTACTCCGTATTTCAGTGAATCTAGCCGTCCTGCTAGATAAGACAGTGATCCTGAAAGTTATTGTTGGAACGTGAGGCCTTCTTTGTCTTCTGCCTTCCCCCTGACGAGTATTCCGGAAAGTGTGCAACCTATGTTGAAATAAAGAGCCAGACCTGGAAAATTATAAACTTCCACATAGAACAGCACATGTTTATTTACCGTGACAAATATATGAAGTCACAATCTGTTTATAGGGCAGACCACCTAACCAACAGACAATTACCTAACTTTAAGGGAATAAGAACACTTATGGAAATATTTGTCAGGACACATGGATTTATTAATCCTGTCTGAAACCGCTTACTTTCTATACTCTATATAAATGCCCAAATTATGTTCAATTTCTATTTATTGCAAAAACATCATAGTGGAAACATTAGCAGTTTCACTCGCTACAAGATATAAATATCAGTTTCTTTTGAAAAAAAATTGTCAATTTTTTTTGTCACACTTTTACACTGTCTCCTACGCATTCATTTTTTGTCATCCTGTAATTCAGTGTTGTTTATACTGTACACAGACTTTTAATATCATATCCACCTACCTCATGTATATCACACCTGCACTAAAAAGTATTTATTCATTCCAGCATTGTTGGCACTCTGCTATATATATAGATCACATCCAATTTCATTATGTAAATAATAATACCTGCACAATAATACTTATTTCCAGCACCCTTTATACCCTACTCATTGCACTACTGTCTCACCAGTCTTACTATGTTGTTGTTTGGTTTATTATGTCTATTTATGTGAACTGTATATTGCAGTCGATGACTCTAGTTGAGTACTTTGTTTTTTATGAGTAAGCACATCGTGAGTCAGCGTAATCCAGAGTCAAATTCCTTGTATGTATAAACATACCTGGCAAATAAAGTTGATTCTGATATTCGACAGTCTTCGCAAATAAACATGTGAATCAACAGATAAACATCTTAATGTTATTATTATTTTAACAGAATAACAACCTGGGTAATTATTCAAAGAAAGTCGTATGAGTTCATCCGACATTGATTAAATGCTCCCCACCTTCCAACCGTAAAGAATAAGGATAAGCTTTTGGGCTGCACATGGCCAAATAGGTATCTAAAAAAATGTTTAATACTGGAAACAGTGCTGCGCACCCTAGCGACTGTTTTTTCTACCCCTTATAGATGTATCTCAGTTCGCATACTACATCCTGCAAGTACTAACTTGACAATGACATCACATTACAATGTTTTCAAATTTCCAATGAATAAATTCAACTTCTGTCAAATTAGTTTTTGTGTAATAACTTGCCCAGTTAATTCGCCTACATGTTCTAGATGAATACAAATTATGTCAACGAAGGAATGTGTGGAAATATTCTATAGTGTAATTAGGTGGTTTGGTGAAGTATTACAGGGGTTGGCGTTTAACCTCACCATCACCTGCAAATTATGTACTTGCGCTATGTATGCGGTTTGAGACAACACCATTGGCCCAAATATTGCCAACCCATTATATTTTGAAATAGGAATTGAATATTGAATAAGTATTTTTAGAAAAAAAGTTTTTAATACAAAACCGTTAGGCCTATAGCGCTGAGAAGACAACTTCTCTTTATTATGGAAGATATTTTGGGTACTTCAAATAGTTTAAACGAGTTGGTTGTAGTGCAGTTGTAATTTGGCTTGAGTCATTTTTGATTTAAGAGTAAATGGGGAAACTTGCATGTAGGCCTATTAAAGACCGATAAGCATGCTAACATTACCTTTGTTCTTTCCAATATTTGTCCGTCTGAAACATTTTTTATTAAACCAAATAATGAGTCGATTTTTTTAGATAGCCAACAATTAATGGTTCGAAGCACCCACCAGGTTATACGGCTGTGCATACCTGTTTAGAAGGCCTTCATGCATGTCCGAATTCTGCGTCTCGGGAGAATTCAAATCAATTAATCGGTCGATCTCACTGTTAAAACGGTTCCTAAGACTAAGTAGACGACTTTGTATATTTCGATTTGTCATAACACAAATTAAGAATGTACAACTTTATCCAGCACGACTCTTGCTGTGAAGTTCTTTCGTCGGTGCATTGAATGGATTCGCGCCTATTTATTCACAGTTTTGTGGTTCGCGCCTATTTGTTCCCATTTTTGTGATTCGCGCATTTAAATTTCTACAAGTAGGTTCATTGGTTTGCGCATCACACCTGACATTGAACCTACACTTTAACTTAAGAATTAGTTGTTTGATACAATTTAATACAATTAAATTGATGAGTAATTATAAAGTCATAATTTATGTTATCATTCAAATGTGTCTTTCCAATTCGCAAAAAGGAATATCTATATGCAAAATAGCATAATCAGCGCAAAAAAATGTAAGAAAAGGTGGTCAAGGTTATCATTTAGTTATGATTTATTGATCATTCCATTAAGAGTTCTCTTTACTATGTATGCTAAACACATTACGTGTACTAAAAGACACGCTTACCCTAGTAAGCGTCTTCTGTTTTCAATTTTGTATTAATCGGAAAAATATATTTATTTATACTGATTGCATAAGTGTATTTAAACACTAAACAAGTTGCATTGTGATAAACAGGTTGTTAAATGGTTCTATGTGAAAGTCATCTTCATTATTCTTTCCATAGTCCCAAAAAAGTATATTGTGATTGCAACCATCCTATTCAGAGTTTTTAAATATGATATATAAAATAACAATATGTCATATGATATATTGTTAAAACAACCTATGACTTTTTTTTTTGTATCTTTCATTATTTGTATTCAAACAAAACTCTTTTCAAACATATTTACATCAGACATTTTAGGATATATTTTAAAGGACAGTGTGAGTTTTTTGCTGGATGAGCAGTGGACCAGATTCAAACCCATGAATCTGTACATGCGCACTGAAGTCCATGGCCTTGACTGGATCTCAAATATGGATTTGGAGGCAGTGAAAAATAGAGTGGATAGTTGTTTGCCAAAAGAGCAACAGATCGGTGCAAAATTAAGTGCAAAATTAAGAGTTTGTATCAGAGGAGGTACATTTGACTGCTAAACCATTGAAACTTAGCGGTTACGTGATATGACCAGTAACATAACTGAATGGTTGCAAGATAAGCAATGTAGTTAACATAAATACCTCTGTCATTCCTGTAAATGAGAATGTTTCCAGTGGAGTCGTTGTAAACCTTTTAAGAATAGGAGCTAGTGACTATTTAAATTGTGACTAATGAATAAGTATTAATTTTAAATCAGGAGTAGTATATTATCAGGAACTCTTGTATGTTCTCTGCTTCACATTTCATTGTTAGTAGCTTTCTAAATCAGATGTAATCACAAATTCACATAACATAATGATACAAGATAGGCCACAGTGCCCTAAATAATTATTGGCACCCTAATTAATTACATCGAAAATGAATGATTTATCTAACACTGGATAACATATAATTTGGTTAAAAAAACATTTGTTTTCTACAAAGAGAAATTATTGGCAACCCTGTATTTAGATTTTTGGGCCCCCTTCATTTGACATGATAACAGCTCTGAGTCATTTCCTTTAATATTTGTTTAGGTGGGTAAACACATATGAAAATATTTTTGACCATTGCTCTACACAGAAAACTTGTGTGTGGTTTCCCTTTTCAACCTACCACACAGGTTTTCTCAGGAGACCGCAGTAGCCCATGCAAAAAGCGTGATTTTATGGTCAGCGAATAATTTTATCGGGATTAGGAGGTATCGTTTTAAACAACAAGATTTTTAAGTACTTGGCAGAGAACATAAAAATCCAAACCAGCTGCAGTGTGGACTCAAATAGGGCCCACTGTCCATTGTTCTCCCGAATATCTTAATTCATAATAATGCTAGATAATACATTTATTTTTATATTTAAGGGTCTTTTGACTTCATATTACATTGATAATAAGGCGGTCTACAAAGTAATATATTAATATTGTATACACACTTATTATATATATATATATATATATATATATATATATATTATTTATACATAATACATAGCTAATAAAATACAGCACACATGCCATTTAAATAAATTTAATGAGTTTTTATTTTTATTTTATCGTGACCCGGAAGTATGTAGGCGTTTCCTGTTTGATTGAAGACGCCGTAAATGACGGCGCTAATTTAGCATTTGGACGTTATACAACAGCAAAAGCGCCGTTTTGAACGTCTACAATGGTGACTGAAGACGACGTAATTGACGGCGCTTATGCTGCACTTGGACGTGTGATTAGAACTAACCAAGAGATTCATAGCGACAAGATCCGTAAGTATATATGTGTATTTTTTTGTAATAAGAAGTTTGAGCATATTAATAGCAACTATCTATTTCAAATAATAATCTTGGTCCAAAAGTCTTTAATTCAGAAAACTGAAAAAACAAGGTCAAGGCCAAATCGTTTCAAATGATAATGAAATGTTTAAAGTGCTATTAAGTTAAATATTTCATATAATTAATGTATTTGAAATTAG
>JACXGI010012922.1:0-21778 GCA_016801175.1 Esox masquinongy | reverse complement strand
ATAGAAGTCATTACACACCTGCCATCATTTAAAGTGACTCTGATTAATCACAAATAAAGTTCAGCTGTTCTAGTAGGATTTTCCTGACATTTTCTTAGTTGCATCTCAGAGCAAAAGCCATGGTCCGCAGAGAGCTTCCAAAGCATCAGAGGGATCTCATTGTTGAAAGATATCAGTCAGGAGAAGGGTACAAAAGAATCTCCAAAGCATTAGATATACCATGGAACACAGTGAAGACAGTCATCATCAAGTGGAGAAAATATGGCACAACAGAGACATTACCAAGAACTGGACGTCCCTCCAAAATTGATGACAAGACGAGAGGAAAATTGGTCAGGGAGGCTTCCAAGAGGCCTTACAGCAACATTAAGGGAACTGCAGGAATTTCTGGGAAGTACTGGCTGTGTGCTACATGTGACAACAATCTCCCGTATTCTTCATATGAATGGGCTATGGGGTAGGGTGGCAAGATGGAAGCCTTTTCTTACAAAGAAAAACATTCAAGCCCGGCTGATGTTTGCAAAAACAATCATCAAGACCCCCAAAAGCACGTGGGAAAATGTGTTATGGTCTGATGAAACCAAGGTTGAATTTTTAGGCCATAATTCCAAAAGGTATGTTTGGCGCAAAAACAACACTGCACATCACCCAAAGAACACCATACTCACAGTGAAGCATGGTGGTGGCAGCAGCATGCTTTGGGGCTGTTTTTCTTCAGCTGGAACCGGGGCCTTAGTCAGGGTGGAGGGAATTATGAACAGTTCCAAATAACAGGCAATTTTGGCACAAAACCTTCAGACGTCCGTTAGAAAGCTGAAGATGAAGAGGAAGTTCACCTTTCAGCATAACAACGACGCAAAGCACACATCCAAATCCACAAAAGCATGGCTTCACCAGAAGAAGATTAACGTTTTGGAATGGCCCAGCCAGAGCCCAGACCTGAATCCAATTGAACATCTGTGGGGTGATCTGAAGAGGGCTGTGCACAGGAGATGTCCTCTTCAATCTGACAGATTTGGAGCGCTTTTGCAAAGAAGAGTGGGCAAATATTGCCATGCAAGATGTGCCATGCTAATAGACTCCTACCCGAAAAGACTGAGTGCTGTAATAAAATCAAAAGGTGCTTCAACAAAGTATTAGTTTAAGGTTGTGCACACATATGCAACCAGGTTATTGAGTTTTTTATTTTTCCCCCTCAAAGATTTCCGTTTGTTTTTCAATTGAATTGTTCACGTTATAGGTCACATTAAAGGTGGAAAAAGTTCTGACATGATTTATCTTGTCTCATTCTTTTACATCACAAGAACCTGGCATTTTAACAGGGGTGTGTAGACTTTTTATATCCACTGTATATGTTAAACAGAGTGGGGTATAGGCTACAACCCTGTTGGATTCCTCAGCAGAGTGGGGTATAGGCTACAACCCTGTTGGATTCCTCAACAGAGTGGGGTATAGGCTACAACCCTGTTGGATTCCTCAATAGAGTGGGGTATAGGCTACAACCCTGTTGGATTCCTCAACAGAGTGGGGTATAGGCTACAACCCTGTTGGATTCCCCTTCCCAGAGTAAAATGATGGATTGTTTCCAATTATTGCACATTCACCTGTGTACATCCAATTATTAAAACTCTAACATCAATTTTAATGGAATCAGATTTTTTTTATCAACATCATTGAAGCCGGAGAACATTCAGTTTTATTTTAGTTTAACCCTTTCCAGCTGGAGTGCTCTAATTTCGGAATCATGATTCCTATGGTTTTACTCTTAGCATCTCTGCTGTACAATCACACATTTTTAATCTGAAAACTGCCTTAAATACTAGACAACATAAGCTACAAACTGATATAATTGGTTAGTGCATAATCGGCAGGGACTTTTTTTATTCAGCCCCTAAATGCGACGGAGCAAACTTCCAGAGGCGATTTTAGACCACAGTCAGAAGAGTGGATCTGGATTCTTACTTTTGCAGATTTGATGTGCAAACAAAGTCGATCAATTGAGGTAAGGAAAATATACAATTGCTCATTACAATGTTTTACTAATAGTGTCACTAGATAGATGAAATAGTTTTTTAAAAAAGTTGATTTTCTGTGCTGAATGACAACCAGTTTGACGTTTGCTAAATTAGCTTGACGGAAGCTATTTGGCCTGCTCTAGTAGCTGCCCACTTACACAGATTCTGAATGAATATGTGGCTATTTCTCTATATATGGTGATGTAAATGAACAAAAAATGTTTGTGCGCAACAATGGCCAACCAGCCATGGGCACCGTCACAACTATTTCATCCACAGTTAGTTTTGAGGACTGCAGCTCCTGCATGTTCCTCACACGTATATGTTTTCCTTTCTTTATCACATACATCCTGCATGGCAGCCTGTCAGCAAATTGGATTCATAACTGTCATGGTTTTGACATGTCTAGAGCTTGTAAAAAGACTGTATAAAACTTGGAAAATGTGGCTTTTTAAATTTTGTTGGTGTTGAATTAATAGGCTACAGGCCAAGATATATGGATGTTCAGAAGAAAGTTGGAAAATACAATACATTTCCTTTAATGTAACTATATGTGATACATTTGTGACTTTGTTTTTAGATAACGTATTCTATTTTAATATGGTTACGATATTGAGACATATGATATGAGACAATGTATGAGACAATGTATTCTCCAAACATTATTTTAATAAAATAATTGTAATCATATTTTAACTTGTTTATATCTTTCCTTATTATGGAAGACTACACGGTATTTGTAAGAGATTTTGGTGAAGGTAAGTTGTAATATAATATTTAGATAAGAAGGTACTAGTCAGCGAACATTCCATAGAATTAAAAATAATATACCATTGGCCATTTAAATGGCTGTAACTTGTTAACAATAACAGATATTTCTATTCTGATTTCAGATGTTCAAACCTTACAACACAAGGAAGATTCAGTATACTCTAAGTTTTTAACTATCTCCATGAGGAAGTTGTGTAAATGGCAGTTCCTTGGGAAAAGAATAATAGATTTTGTCTGAAATAAATATTTCTACAGGTATTATTTCTTAATTAATCAACAGTTCATTGACTGGGTTCCTATACTGTTTCATATGATTTGACAGGGCTGTTTCTAAGCTTTCTTTAGATGTGTCATGTTTTCAAATAGGGTGTCGCCACACCACATTATACTCATTAATTAAACAGCAGCTCTTGATCAATAAAGAGATGGAACATTCCGCTCAGGCTGGAAAGGGCTAAATGGATGTGAATATGTAAGTTTAGGGTGTAAACATGATCCCATAAATCGGGTAAAAATCTAATTTCAGGACAATCGGTTCAGTAAGGAACGTCTACAAGTCATCAATTTATATTACCACCAATTACAGTAACATCATAAGGTACACGCCCGCCTCTTTTACTGGTTAAATTTATCACTACTTTTAGATAAAACAAAATTCTGGTTATGAGTCCTACAGTCCACATGTCAGGGACAAGGCTACACTCTATTTTAAATTAAATCACTTTAAAATACCCAATATGAATTGTGACTGTGATCTCAGTCAAGCTGTCATCTTGACCACTGGGATTTTGGGCTTTGAGTGATTGAATCTTTCTTCTCAATTCCTATTTAATGACAGGAAAATCAAAAGGATTTTTATTATTCTTATAATCAATTACATGTTCTGCAATTTGACATACCATAGATATTCTTAGTATCTGGTTTTCGTAATGCAAATAATGTAAAAAAAAAAAAAAAAAAAGATTCAGAAAAATAATTATCTTGTTTACAATTGTGAATTAATTAGTTTTTTTTGTCCTGTGGTCTAAATCACAATATGAATTTATAGACCCTTCTATTCGGCGCAATCTCTCACTCCATCTCATCACCCGTTATCTCTATCTCATATTTAAAATGCTGCTCAGTTTGCTTTGTCCCACACACAAAAACAAGGAGAGGCACACACACACACACACACACACACACACCGCATGCACACACAGGGATGATGAGCCCCTACTTCATGTTTTCTAAGAGAGGCGTTTGAGGTCAGAGTGTGTGGGTGGGGGTTGGTCAACCCTGGTGTTTAGGTAAGAGGAGAGTCTTTATTTTTAGTATGCTGTGTAGGAGGACAGAAAGGGGAGGCGCCATCGCTGTGAATTGGGGACGCCCATAGTATTGAAGTTTCCTCTTACCATAGATCCAGAATTAGGTAATCCTGTCTAACATCTTTGAGTAACATTGAGGGTGTACTGTGGTATATTGAGCACAGTAAATTCAAATAATTAGTTGAAAATGTGATTTGAGAGATATGTCACGAATTGCTCAACATTTGGCAAGGTGAAACTCATCAATACCGAAGTAATGAGGACCTGATTTGGTTGAGGAGTACGTTTACAACTACTGGCAAAAATAACTCACATTCTACCCATGCATCTTTAACCCTAGAGGTGGTTAATTAGTGAAATGTGACCCTACATCAGTGGTTGGGGCAGGTACTCAGTCAAGATGTTGGTGCATGTTGTTTAGATATGGATTGAGTTGGGTCAGGGTTGGTTAGTCATGGCTTGAGTTGGGTGGGTGTTGGTTAGACATAGGTTGAGTTGGGTGGGTGTTGGTTAGACATAGGTTGAGTTGGGTGGGTGTTGGTTAGGTATGGGTTGAGTTGGGTGGGTGTTGGTTAGGTATGGGTTGAGTTGGGTGGGTGTTGGTTAGACATGGGTTCAGTTGGGTGGGTGTTGGTTAGACATGGGTTTTAGTTAGGTGGGTTTTGGTTAGATATGCGTTGAGTTGGGTGGGAAGACAAAGGGAGTCATCTTCCTGGGTGTGTTGTCATCATTTTCATTCTCAGCCTGGCCTCAGTTGTGTCCTCAGTTGTCCTCAGTTGTGTCCTCAGCTGTGTCCTCAGTTGTGTCTTCAGTTGTCCTCAGTTGTGTCCTCAGTTGTATCCTCAGTTGTGTCTTCAGTTTTCCTCAGTTGTATCCTCAGTTGTGTCCTCAGTTGTGTCTTCAGTTGTCCTCAGTGGTGTCCGCAGTTGTGTCCTCAGCTGTGTCCTCAGTTGTGTCTTCAGTTGTCCTCAGTTGTATCCTCAGTTGTGTCCTCAGTTGTGTCTTCAGTTGTCCTCAGTGGTGTCCGCAGTTGTGTCCTCAGCTGTGTCCTCAGTTGTGTCTTCAATTGTCCTCAGTTGTGTCCTCAGTTGTGTCCTCAGCTGTGTCCTCGTTGTGTCCTCAGCTGTGTCCTCAGTTGTGTCCTCAGCTGTGTCCTCAGCTGTGTCCTCGTTGTGTCCTCAGCTGTGTGCAGCAATGGCAGGAGTGATCAGACTTCAGCAACTCTGTGTTTTGCTACACTAAAGAAGTTTCCACACAAACAGGGAAATTAAAACACAGTTCCACATTTATGATTTTTTCTTTAAAACAATAAAATAAACTTAACAAACACTGCACCTACTTTTGTGATAATTTAGGCTAGCAGATGGTTTAGAGGATTATGTGAGAAGAAGCACTCAACATTTCAACAGCATGTCAAAGGCTGCTGTAAAGAAGACTAATGAAAAAGAAACTGGACTGAGCGTTTCTGAGAGTCACTGGAAAACAAAATTAGAATTAGAAATATTCCAACATTTTTCAAACCAATTCATACTCATACCAGAAAAAATCAGGATCAGTATCATGACCAGGAGGATTTTGGACAGCTAAGATTCATCAAGCCATCTAGTCCTCAGGCATGGTCCTAGGACTCTGGTTCTTCTGAGATCCAACATGACACCAGATATTGATAACTATGCTTCAAAAGGATACCAGATAAGCAAGTAGAAATTACACCAGACAGGACTGACTGACTAGATTCCAAGGCACATAGGCTATTGCAAAACGACAGGGACAAGGGCGTAATCTTGGCGTTCTGATAGACTCACGTTCACTAGTCATATCAAAGTGGTCACCCAAACAGCATTCTATCATCCTAAAAATATAGCCAGAATCAAGGGCTTCGTGTCCCAAAAGGACCAAGAGATGCTCATCCACGCTTTTATCTCCAGTAGGGTTGACTACTGTAATGGGCTCCTAAATGGACTCCCCAAAAAGACTGTAAAACAGCTGCAGCTCATTCAGAATGCTGCCGCTAGAATGTTAACCAGGACCAAGAGAACAGAGCACATCACTCTGGTTCTTAAATCTTTGCATTGGCTTCCAGTCAGTTACAGAATCGATTTTAAAGTGATGCTTTTAGTCAATAAATCACTGAATGGTTTAGGCCCTGAATATATTTCTGATATGTTTGAAGAATATATACCGAGCAGGGCTCTTAGATCCATGAACTCAAGTCAGCTAGTAGAGCCAAGAGTCCAAACTAAACATGGCAAAGCTGAATTTAATAGTAGTCCTTCATACAACTGGAATAAACTACCAGATCTTAGACGTGCCCCAAACGTATCAATTTTAAAATCCAGGTTAAAAACACTTCTCTTTTCATGTTCCTATGACTGGGCATTTAAACTTAACCACACTATTTGCCTTACAGCATTTACAGTTACATAGCTTCCTGATGGAATCCACTACAGAACTTACCAGTTTAGTATATGTTTTAATTCTATTTTGTTTTTATTCTATTTCTATTTTCTTATTATTTGTAAAGCACATTGAATTGCTTCTACAGTATGTATGAATTGTACTATATAAATAAACTCGCTTGCTATTGCAGACACAGAGACATGTTGTCCCTGTCCTTGTCCATCTGGTCATGCTTCTGACCTGGACTAGTTTTAAATAGACTCTGGACTTAGCCCACATGAATTTATTAATTATTACAATTTGTACTCTTAATATGTTCACCCGGCACAGCCAGAAAAGGACTGGTCACTCCTCTGAGCCTGGTTCCTCTCTAGGTTTCTTCCTACGTTTCAGCCTTCTTAGGGAGTTTTTCCTAGCCACTGAAATTCAACACTACTGTTGTTTGCTCCTAGGGTTTTAAGGCTGGGTGTTTTGTAAAAGCACTTTGTGACAACTGCTGATGTAAAAAGGGCTTTATAAACAAATTTGATTGATTGATTGATTAAGTGCTTTCCAGTTGGTAGACACGAACAGTGTCACCTTGCCAGCTAAGGAAATCTACATACATTGCATTGCAAGCTTCTCTCATTGACTCAAATTCAAACAGCTGCACTGTTTGATGTTACAGTAGCTAGCGTGCAAATGTCAGCTAACCACTAGCTATATAAAGTGTGACCTGTAATTCAATGCAGCGAAAATTAAGGCTGGTGAAGGTTAGAAATGTGTTTTATGGTATTGAGTGGTATAGGTAAAGAATTGTCTAACATACAGTGGATAAAAAAAGTCTACAAACCCCTGTGAAAAAGCCAGGTTTTTGTGATGTAAAAGAATGAGACAAAGATAAATCATGTCAGAACTTTTTCCACTTTTAATGTGACCTATAATGTGAACAATTCAATTGAAAAACCAAATGAAATCTTCGAGGGGGAAAAATGAAAAATAAAAACCTTACAATAACCTTTTTTGGTTATTCAAAAAGGCTGTTACAGCAGTGCTTTGATAAGTAAAGCAAAAAGCAAAAGGCAGCAAGAGAGGTGACAGGGAAAATTCCCAGTAATTTCAAATGGTTTCTGTAACCAACGTGAAAATCTAAGATGACAAGGAGATACATGGGGGGATGTGTGAGTTCCAGGGTGGGTGTGGGGGCCTGCAAAGACCATCGTACGGAATGTCACCATAGCCTTGCTCTGCGCAGACAAATCACGCTCAGAACAGGTTCATCGAGCGAGGCCTAAATCCTACCAATGCTAAAAGGTGTTGAGTGATCTGGAGCAAAGGCTTGCAGTATGAAAGCCAGCTGAAAACATTGTGACCCAGAGGTAAGGAGTTCATTCTCAGCTGAAGCCCGATCACGACCAAGAGGGCCTTAAATTCTGATGTTGTAGCTTGGCTAGGCTTGCAACAGGGATTTTTTTTAAATAAATGCAACAATAAATAATAATAGAAACCAGCGCTCTCTCTGTTAGCTGCATAGAGGGAATGCAGTTAGTGCAGCATTGTGCATATGTGTATCAGCTGGTGCCGTAGTTGTTATAATATTCATATTTTTATAGATGTTTGGAAAAGTAAAAACAACCATATCGTATGGGCTTGAATTTTCAGGCACAATGAAATCTTTAAGTTAGATTTCTAGGCTTTAATATTTCCACCTTTTTGGGTCAGTTATTTGTACAGTCAGCCTATAGTATAGGCTACCTTTGTGTGCATATTGTTGAGCGGGAGAGTTTGTCTATGAGACCAAATGCGCTCAATCTACTTTTTAATCTGTATTTTGAATTGGGAGGGTCATGTTTTTTTCCCCAAAGCCTCGGGAGGGTGATGTGAAATTATATTTTGCTTGGAAGAGGGTCGACCATTTTCATATTTTCGAGGGCTTTATCGTCCAGATACCCCATGTCATAGATAACAATCAGTCCCTTAAGGTATAAAAACATAAACACCAAATTAAACTCCATACAGCAAGACAAACTGTATATACACTGAGAGGTTTAACAAATTGGGTGCATTGATCAGATTACAGATTACTTAGTTTGTTTTTGAAGGAGTGGTGTGTGATGAAAGTGTCTTTTACAGTTTGTTTCAGTCGTTTGTGGTGGACAACTTAAATGACAGACAAAACGAAATGGTTTAGGTGGAACATATTTACTAGAGCGTGCATGATTGCCTGAATACGTTTAAAAGTCGAGGTGCGAAAAATGCATGGGTCTTCCCCATTTATATTTTTTTCCCACTTTAAAACCATTTATTAAGGCAACGTTTTAGTAACAGGTGAATAACAGCAGCATAAGGTAAGTACAATGATGTAGTGAAATGTTTTAGTCACAGGGATACACTTTACTGTAACACAAGCAGATTGGCTGACACTTTCCATGTACAAGAGTACCAATCAGGTACAGATCAGGTATAGATTTAGAACATAGAAATAAACAGGACACCCAGGGTTTTTATAGAATACAGAAGAATTTGACGTAAACAGTAGTTTATTATTGCCAAATGTCAATATAACAAAATAAAGCTAGGGTGGTTTTTAAGAGTCATAAAGCACATTATGACTCAAACATTTTACATATTACTCAAACCATTGAGAACACTGTGAGAACATCCAGCCCCAGAACACTGTAAAGAAAGGATTTCAACTTACAATTATAAGACAACAAGCTGTGATACAGTAGGATTGCTCAAATTTTGTCCATAAAAAGCACAGGTTCAATGTTTCTAAATATGGTTTGTAAAAAAGGTGCCATTGTGGATCTAAGTTTTCTATATTTTCAATGCTGACACCTCTTTTAATGGTGTCTTTTCACAGTTACTGTTGGTTAAGTAATGGTGCAACTAATGATAATTAAAGTGTAGACATGTATAAACACTGAAGACGTATATATATATATATATATATATATATATATATATATTTATATATATATATGTATATATATATATGTATATATATATACAATGTTCCCCAACTCTGAGAATTGGTTTTTCCAGCAGGACAATGCTCCATGCCACACAGCCAGGTCAATCATGGTGTGGATGGAGGACCACCAGATCAAGACCCTGTCATGGCCCAATCTTCATACCTGAACCCCATTGAAATCCTCTGGAATTTGATCAAGAGGAAGATGGATGGTCACAAGCCATCAAACAAAGCCGAGCTACTTGAATTTTTGTGCCAGCAGTGGCATAAAGTCACCCAACAGCAATGTGACAGACTGGTGGAGAGCATGCCAAGACACATTAAAGCTGTAATTAAAAATCACGGTTATTCAACCAAATATTGATTTCTGAACTCTTCCTAAGTTAAAACATTAGTATTTTGTTGTTGAAAAATGAATATGAATTTGTTTTCTTTGCATTATTTGAAGTCTGAAACAATGCATCTTTTTTTGGTTATTTTGACCAGTTGTTATTTTCTATAAATAAATACTCCAAATGACAATATTTTTATTTGGAATTTGGGAGTAATGTTGTCGGTAGTTTATAGAATAAAACAAAACTTTTCACTTTACTCAGAGACATACAGTGAGGGAAAAAAGTATTTGATCCCCTGCTGATTTTGTACATTTGCCCACTGACAAAGAAATGATAAGTCTATAATTTTAATGGTAGGTTAATCAACATTAATAGTGACAGAATAACAACAAAAAAATCCAGAAAAACGCATGTCAAAAATGTTATAAATTGATTTGCATTTTAATGAGTGAAATAAGTATTTGATCCCCTCTCAATCAGAAAGATTTCTGGCTCCCAGGTGTCTTTTATACAGGTGACAAGCTGAGATTAGGAGCACAATCTTAAAGGGAGTGCTCCTAATCTCAGTTTGTTACCTGTACAGTATAAAAGACAGATTGCTTCTGTCCACAGAAGCAATCAATCAATCAGATTCCAAACTCTCCACCATGGCCAAGACCAAAGTGCTGTCCAAGGATGTCAGGGACAAGAATGTAGACCTACACAAGGCTGGAATGGGCTACAAGACCATCGCCAAGCAGCTTGGTGAGAAGGTGTCAACAGTTGGTGCAATTATTTTCAAATGGAAGAAACACAAAAGAACTGTCAATCTCCCTCGGTCTGGGGCTCCATGCAAGATCTCACCTTGTGGAGTTGCAATGATCATGAGAAGGGTGAGGAATCAGCCCAGAACTACACGGGAGGATCTTGTCAATGATCTCAAGGCAGCTGGGACCATAGTTACCAAGAAAACAATTGGTAACACACTACGCCAAGAAGGACTGCAGCGCCCGCAAGGTCCCCCTGCTCAAGAAAGCACATGTACAGGCCCGTCTGAAGTTTGCCAATGAACATCTTAATGATTCAGAGGAGAACTGGGTGAAAGTGTTGTGGTCAGATGAGACCAAAATCAAGCTCCTTGGCATCAACTCAACTCGCTGTGTTTAGAGGAGGAAGAATGCTGCCTATGACCCCAAGAACACCATCCCCACCATCAAGCATGGAGGTGGAAACATTATGCTCTAGGGGTGTTTTTCTGCTAAGGGAACAGGACAACTTCACCGCATCAAAAGGACGATTGATGGATGATGGGCCATGTACCATCAAATCTTGGGTGAGAACCTCATCCCCTCAGCCAGGGCATTGAAAATGGGTTGTGGATGGGTATTCCAGCATGACAATGACCCAAAACACACAGCCAAGGCAACAAAGGAGTGGCTCAAGAAGAAGCACATTAAGGTTCTGGAGTGGCCTAGCCAGTCTCCAGACCTTAATCCCATAGAAAATCTGTGGAAGGAGCTGAAGGTTCGAGTTACCAAACGTCAGCCTCGAAACCATAATGACTTGGAGAAGATCTGCAAAGAGGAGTGGGACAAAATCCCTCCTGAGATGTGTGCAAACCTGGTGGCCAACTACAAGAAACGTCTGACCTCTGCGATTGCCAACACGGGTTTTGCCACCAAGTACTAAGTCATGTTTTGCAGAGGGGTCAAATACATATTTCACTCATTAAAATGCAAATCAATTTATAACATTTTTGACATGCGTTTTTCTGGATTTTTTTGTTGTTATTCTGTCTCTCACTGTTCAAATAAACCTACCATTAAAATTATAGACTGATCATTTCTTTGTCAGTGGGCAAACGTACAAAATCAGCAGGGGATCAAATATTTTTTCCCTCACTGTACCTATGAATAGTAAAACCAGAGAAACTGATAATTTTGCAGTGGTCTCAATTTTTTCCAGAGCTGTATACATAAAATATCAATTCTATGTATTTGTTTTAGTACTGACTAAAAATTATGATAATAAAAAACAACAAATTACCCAGTTGTTTATCAAAACCTACTTTTGCACAGGTTGTTTTAAACAAACAGTGGGTGCTAGCAGCTGTGGGCAAATTCTGATACATTATACATCATAAACTTTAGTTGTGACAAACAGTTCTTTCCAACCCGCCCTACAAAAAATATTGATACTAGATTAAATGTTTCTGACTTGCATTGCTGCCGGACACGCAAGTTGTAACGTTGATTTTTTTTTATTTTATTAAGTTGCTCTTTAAACCTTAGAACTTCGGAACCTTGGAGAGCAACAGAGAGAGTGGAAAAAAGAGGTACTCCGGAATCCATCCAGTGTGGTGATGTTGTTATGTGCTGATGCCTGGAAGCAGAAAGACAGGGAGCTGGACAGTAATGAATAAAAATGAAGATAACCTGCACCCTTTCTGAGCTTCATCTGTTCCCGTATGCTTTCAAAGAGCCTTCGGGGAGTGCGTGTGTGTGCGTGTGTGCGTGTGCGTGCGTGTGTGTGTGTGTGTGCGTGTGTGTGTGTGTGTGTGTGTATATGTTTACCATGATGTGGGCGGAGGGAGAGGGTCACAGGGAGCCATCATTAACCCTTTATGATTTGTGTGTGTGTCTATGTGTGTGTCTGTGTGTGTGTTCTGTTTGTGCATATATCTGTTTTTCTTTGTTAGTGTAGGAGTGTGTGCGTGTCCGGTCACGTTTCCTGTGTGTGTGTATATGTGCTTGCATTGCCTGAGCACATATGCATTTGTGTGCGTTTGTGTATATGTGTCTGTGTATCTGCATCTGTCTGTCTGTGTGTGTGTGTGTGTGTGTGTGTGTGTGTGTGTGTGTGTGTGTGTACAAGCTTTGGTATGCGTATGAGTGTGCCCGTGGCTCGATGTGTGGGTGGTAGAGTGTGGGTGTTCACTGTGACTTTTTGACAGAGCCTGTGTTTATGAATCTTTTGTTTAACTGTCAATCTACTATTCAGTTCAGCATTAAGCCCAGTCCCCCCCGCCCTGGTACAGCACAATCGCATGCACCAAGTACCCTTTAAGTGATGTGAAACAAACAAACAAACAAACATAGCTTTACTCTAATAATGAAATGGTGGAAGTTATACCTGTCAACGTTAATCGTGTTAATATGTCTGATACTGAAGACAGAATTGGCAACTTGTTATTAAAACTGTTTTTTCAAATGTGATTCTATTCAAATTTTATGCTTCTCTGATCACGGTCATTTAAAAAGACAGACATACACTGATCTCAGAAAGGAGTATTTACAATCTTAAAATTGCTTTAATTATCAGTTCATACACAAGGCCATAATATGCCCAAAATATCTACACAAAAATGTAAAGAAAAATAACTTTTTCACTCGATTCCCTGGCAACAGCATCTTGGATGCGATTGTGATTGAGTTTAAGGCTGTAATATTGTTGGTATGTAAAAGTATGCAGCTATTTAAATAAAGGCAGCAATGTGAAGCATTGAAAACCCCTTTTCCCTAGAATGAAACCAAAGATGACCAACGCAGAAAGAATATCACTCAAGAGCACAAATATCCAGAAACAAAAGGTTTCACTTTACCTTTTTCCATTTTGTTCTTTACAAATAAAATAAAAAATTAAGTGCACCAAGTTAACAAAACACTGCAAACACAATCAATGTCCAAAATGTATTTTACACATATTTTGTACTGAATGCAGCACAGTATTACTGAAATACAGCATTGTAACTGACCTAATGTCATTCTAGAATATCCTTACCATTGATAACACAGTGGATGTATTGACATTCGAAAAGGCCATGATTGACAACACGTTCAATAATTGTGGCACAGACTTAATCTAAAACTACAGTTCTTCGTGTTTTCTTTGCACTACTTCACCAGAAGACCTCTGAACCCCACTACCTTTCTCTTCTTCTTCTTTGCACTACTCCACCAGCAGGCCTCTGAATGCCACTACCTTTCTCCTCTTCTTCTTTGCACTACTCCACCAGCAGGCCTCTGAACCCCACTACCTTTCTCCTCTTCTTCTTTGCACTACTCTACCAGCAGGCCTCTGAACCCCACTACCTTTCTCCTCTTCTTCTTTGCACTACTCTACCAGCAGGCCTCTGAACCCCACTACCTTTCTCCTCTTCTTCTTTGCATTACTCCAAGGCTACTGAACCCCATTACCTTTCCCCTGTTCTTCTTTGCACTACTTCACCAGCTGACCTCTGAACCCCATTACCTTCCCCCTGATATTTACAGTTTCTCCGAGTCGTTTATACATGGTGACCATAGGCATACAAACAGTATGTCAGTCATCAGGGGGTTATTGTCAGTCATCAGGGGGTTGTCCATTGCCATGTCACAACTGGCCCTTAAAACACAGCACTCCTTCTGGTGTTCCTTGATGCTGTGTATGACCTTTTATCCCACCCCCAGATAGACAACACAGGGCCCCAGAACCAACAACCAACCTCAGATCAAATGATTCTCCTCCCACCATATTTCCGCTTCCTCAATCCAAATGAGGATTTTTTGTCAGCTTGGCGATGGAAGGTGTATGATCAAAACCCTCATCAGGAAGTGAGTCTTCTTCAGGTAATGGAGGAGGTCTGTGGCGATATCAATGCGGAGACATGCCAAGGATGGATCCACCATCCTAGGTGCTTTTTCCCCTACTACTTGGCCAGGGAACACGTCAGTTTTGATGTGGATGAAAACATGTGATAGGCAGAAAAAACATGATAGGCAGGACAATGCCTGAGGTTTCAATGTTTTCTTTTCTCTCCACTCATGTGTAATCTACAATACTGTAACTTTTTGTTGCTTGATAATATAAAATGTATATATGTTAAATATATATAAATATATATATATATATATATATATATATATATATATATATATCCTTTTATCTAAGGATAGTGATCATATGAAGCCATTTATTATCACATAGTTGTTTGGCTCCTTTTTAAATTATAATGATAACAGAAATCACCCAAATGGCCCTGATCAAAAGTTTACGTACCCTTGAATGTTTGGCCTTGTTAAAGACACACAAGGTGACACACACACAGGTGAAAATGGCAACTAAAGGTGAATTTCCCACACCTCTGGCTTTTGAAATTGCAATTAGTGTCTGCGTATAAGTCAATGAGTTTGTTAGCTCTCACTTGGGTGCACTGAGCAGGCTAGATACTGAGCCATGGGGAGCAGAAAAGAACTGTCAAAAGACCTGCGTAACAAGGTAATTGTTACACAGAAAATAACTTTATAAAGATGGAAAAGGATATAAAAAGATATTCAAAGCCTTGCAAATGCCACTCAGTACTGTTCAATCACTGACTAAGAAGTGGAAAATTTGGGGATCTCTTGATACCAAGCAAGATCAGGTAGACCAAGAAAGATTTCAGCCAAAACTGCTAGAAGAAAACCCACAGGTTTTTTTTTCTATGTTGCCATGTTTTGTTTTATGATTGTGCCATTCTGTTATGACCTACAGTTGAATGTGAATCCCATAAGAAATAAAAGATGTGTTTTGCCTGCTCACTCATGTTTTCTTTACAAATGCTACATATATTATCAATTCTCCAAGGGTATGCACATTTTGAGCACAACTGTATGTGTTCGCAGTAGTGAAAACCGTAATTTTTTTTGACATGATTCGTAAAATGTGCTTAGCATTTGCTTTGTGTGTGAAAGCAATTAGACTGTTTTGCAAAAAATGAATACTGCAGTGCCCATTAGTTCAAATCGGAGATCAGCTGGACTCCCGTTTCAGTAAATTAATCTTAGCAATTGATAATATAAATGTAAGTTCAGGTGTTAATGCCAGCTGGTTATGGGTCATGGCTTGGAATCGTTTGAACTTCAGGCATTAATACCAAGGTTATGGAAAGTGTTAAAAAAAACATGATGTTTACATCAAGGTTGCCAATCTGTCTGTCTTGCACTGTGCTGGAACATGTGACCTTCGCAACCTTAGTCTATATCTTGTGCCCATGAGTCATCCCTTCCAGATTGCCTAACTGTCAGTGTCTCAGACTGTTTCAGCCCTCACCGTTGCTCTTACTGGCAGGTCACACATAAACGTTTTGAGGGCCTGGACGGAGGACTGCATGCAGAGGGGATGTGTGGTTATCTCTCTGCATGGTAGGGGTAATTTCTGTGGTTGGGCGTTTTGGTAGTTTGCTGGGAAACTGGTGTGGGCGGGGGATTTGGCGTTTCCTTTCTTCCCGTCTGGCTGGTACAGCTGTCACACTGTGCTGCCTATTGGCCAGCATATCACACTGAAATACATTTTACTTCTCTAAAATGGATCCTTGTCTGCATTTCTTTCATATGCCCCAAAACGCATCAAACATATAAATCAGGCTGTAAATCCATAGGCAGGTAAATATACACATAAAAATGATGTACATACACACCCACACTATACTTGGGATAACTTTTCGGGGACATAACTGTATTCCCATTCAAATTCTTATTTTCCCTAACCTTAACCTTACATCCTAAAACTAGGTATAACCATAAACCATAACTCCAACTCCCAAGCCTCTTACAACTAAGCCAAAAATATCACTTTTCATTTTGAAGGCTGGGAAAATGTCCTCACATCTCAAACATTTGTCCAAAGTCTAGTGAAATGGTCCCGATGAAGACTGGCAGGTGAATACAATAAAAACATTTCCCTTAGAACAACCCTAACTGTTACCCTAAATCATACCCATAATCCTAAATTAACCCCAAGTCTCAAAAATGTTATTTTCGATGCAATCGACAGCCAAATGTTGTCAATTTGCCAGTTTGCCCTTGTTTTATTTGTGAAGACCAAACCTGCACACCCACACATCCAGACAATACATACCTTTCCGACTGGAACTGGGTGATATTTCATTCATTAACACAGTTTGATCAAGCCTGTCATTTTTTTAATCCTCTAGTTGATTTAGTGTCTTTGGGTGCAGTGGTACTGCTGAAACATTGGGGTGTATGGTGATTACGGAGTCGGCTGGTGGGAGGACGTGTATTGTCTGCTGCCATAGCAGGGATATAAACATGGTTTTTGGGTGTTAATGTAAGGTACTGTATATACTGTTCATTTAGTCCACAGACATCCAATTAAGGGGAATTAGATAGAACATTCCTTTTGTTGTGTCTGTGTGTGTGTTTGTCTGTGTGTGTGTCTGTCTGTGTATGTGTGTGTCTGTGTGTGTGTGTGTAAGAGAGATGTGGCGACACAGTGTTCATCATCGCCTCACCTTAGTCACCGCACCATGAATGCAGAACACTCAGCAGAACATGAACCGACAGAGGTGTTGTCATTCTGTTTGGTTGCCTTGAATGAACTTGCATGCTGGGTATCCAGAAGGTATGTGTGTATGTGGGATCCATCGACGGTGAAGGAGATCACAGTGAAATGTGCTCAGTGTGATAAGGAGGCGTGCTTTGGGAGCCATTCGCTGAAGTGCAACCGTGCTTAATCCCTGTATCTTCAGCTAACTAACAGCCCTGGCTCACTACATCACATGTCTGTTTGACACAGGAAGACACTTGCATTTTGGGAGGAAGAAAGGAAAGAAAGTAGAGAAAGGAGAGGTTGAAAGGAAAGAGAGGGAAGGAAGAGGGTAGAGAGGGTCAGAGTGGGAAGGGGTAGAGAGGGCGGGCAGAGAGGGGAGAGATAAGATGGGAGGGAGAAGGCAGTGAGAGGTGGAGAGCAGAGACTGGAGCAAGGGGGGAAGGGAAGAGAGAGGAGAGAGCTAGGAGAAGAGATGTAGGGGGAGAGATTGAGAGGAAAGAGGAGAGTGAAAAACATGGGAGAGAGGAGAGAGAGAGGGAATCTGTTTTAAAATATTCCAATCAGTCATAGAGCCCATTACCCTCTGTGGTTGCAAGGTCTGGAGTCCACTTACCAATGAATAATTCATAAAACGGAATAGACACCCTGCATGCCGAATTTTGCTAATGTATACTCATAGTACAATACAAAAAAAAGAAAATAGCAAAATCCATAAAAGACCTGTTAAATTTCACACCCACTTAAGAGAAGTACTTTTCCAACGTTCCAAAACAAAGCGCTCTTCTACAGATATTAACCTAGAGCCTCTTGTGGCTCTTTACCAAGACAGAGTAGGATGTCAACTCAGTAGGGGGGAAACCATTTCTAGATGTCAATACTCTGTTACCTGATGATATCAGCTAATGTTTGTAAAACTAAACCAAGTAGCTGTTGTTTCCAATAGGCCAGCGAAGCGAAGTGGGCAGAACCTAGAAGGGCAGGTGGGCACAGCCAAGCAACCGTGTTGGCCAGATCCTATTGGCCAGTACTGGTGGGTTCTAATGTTTTTTTGTGTTAGGAAGCGTCTACTTCAGTGCACGAGTGCAATTACTCAATTCGCCCTATGTTCGTTTCAAACAAAATTTTGTTGAAAGAAAGAATCCACATATTCTACTTTTAGGAAAATAATACTTAAAATCTGATTTTTCATCGATCACAAAATCTGCAATTTGCCATGTCAGCCCAATTCCATATCAATCTGTGTTTCCTTTAATTCATGTAACTATGTCTACATAAACTCATTAGAATAATTTCGTTGAATATGGAATGATGGTTTGAGTATTCAATTAGAGTTGTTGTCGGCTATATTTAATAGCGGCTATACTAGTCTCGTGAATATGGATTGTCTCCAATTTAATTTGGGATAAACCCAACACAAAGGTTTTTCTAAGTTGATGGGATGTCGTGTGTCCTATTTCTATAAACACACTGGTAATAACCTAAGCATTACCAAACTTCAGGTTGATCTTTGCCTTACCTACAGTAGCAGATGAGCCCTCACATTTTATGTTGGCCAAACTCAACACTATCTCATTGACCTCGATACGAAAAAAATCCCCACTGGTGAAAAAATAAGAAAAAAAGGCACCTACTGGAGAAGACATATTTTCTGTTCATTTGAGCTTTTTGCCAAATTTCATGCTTTTTGCCAAATTCCTCTTTGGCCAAAAACCTAATCAGTCATCATGAGTGAATTGAGAGAGGAGAAAGAGTAAGAAGGTGAACGAGACACTGAGACAAAGGGAGGAATAAGAAGGTAAAAAATATTCCCCAAAATTTTTGATTGAGATACCTCCTGTACCCTGTTGATTTATGAGCCATTAATAGAATAATAGATGATGGAGTGTGTGTTTGTGTTGGCGCAATGACTTTTTTGTGTCAAAGTGTGCACCAGTAAGCAGAGAGTGTGTGAGGGCTGAGGAAATTAAGGACTTTTAGCAGGTTGCATTCCCACTCAAACACTTTGGGTGTGTGTGTGTGGGGGGGACGATAATCTGCCAGAAATGGTAGTCCGTCTGGCCTCTGGGGTGGTGCCAGTGGAGGGAGGATAGATTTTCCGGGGTGACCATGAAGTGTTGAGGCTTGGGGGGTGGAGGGGCCATGGAGGGGGAGGCTTGGGGTGCAATCAGTCCAAAAATGACTGGTGGGATTCCAATTCTTTAATGGCGTGTCTGGTGTGTGTGTGTGTGTGTGTGTGTGTGTGTGTGTGTGTGTGTGTGTGTGTGTATGTGTGCGTAGCGTGTACTGTCAATTCCTGGGTTTGAAAACTGCGTGTGGAAGCACAGAGCACCTAGCGGAGAGATGAGTCACATAGGAAGGTAATCACTCTGACATTTAGACATAATCAAAGAGTGCTTAGATAATACCATTTTGATACATTAGCAACAGCACTCACTGACTTAGCTATCTGAATGGGGTAAAAACAAAACCAAAAGTCGATTTGTTTTAACCCTTGACTTAACTGTAACCCCTATGCTAACCCTAACCCATTCTCAACCCTAACCTTAACCACAATTACCTAACTTTTATACATATACCTAACCCTAAACTTAGCCCGTAATGCTTAAAATTAACCCTAATTCTAACCCTAACCCAATTCTAACTTTTGACCCAAAACTAACTATAAAATTGCATTTTTAGAAAGAATTTCAGCAATAACTCATGTTTTTCTGATTTGGCAGCAGTTGAGAGACATTTTTTGTCCCTGATATATATCAGAAACACGCAAACACTGACTTGCGGAGAAACTGTGAAATTCAAATGCAAGGGACACCTACCATAAACAGGCATGAGAAGAAGTAGGTCATTCCTACTGTAAACAGACATGAAAAGACCTGATAATTTCTACTGTAAACAGACATGAAAAGACCTGATAATTCCTACTGTAAACAGACATGAAAAGACCTGATAATTCCTACTGTAAACAGACACGGGGAGACTTGGTGATTCCTACTGTAAACAGACACAGGAAGACTTGGTGATTCCCACCATAAATAAACATGGGAAGACTTGCTGAATCCTACTGTAAACAGACATGGGAAGACTTGATGATTCCTACCATAAACAAACACGGGAAGACTTGGTGATTCCTGCCGTAAACAGACATGGGAAGACTTGGTGAATCCTACTGTAAACAGACATGGGAAGACTTGGTTATTCCTACCATAAACAAACACGGGAAGACTTGGTGATTCCTGCTGTAAACAGACATGGGAAGACTTGGTGAATCCTACTGTAAACAGACATGGGAAGACTTGGTGAATCCTACTGTAAACAGACATGGGAAGACTTGGTGAATCCTACTGTAAACAGACATGGGAAGACTTGGTGATTCCTACTCTAAACAGACATGGCAAGACTAGATAACTCCTACTCATACATTTGTATTTTGTCCTGTTGTAACTCAGACTGGCTATGTTACCCTGGTCTGTGTTGGGTTCAAAACTGACAAGTTTTAATTAGTTTTTTATTTTCTTCAGTGCTTGTTATTTGTCCAAACTAACTATCAATTTCGGCACTCTAAATTGTTATATATTTTTTCTCCTCATTGCTTTAGAATTCTCACAAATGCCTTACTCAATGTCATTCCCCAAAATTCTATGAAAGTATAAAAACATGAAAATGATCAATTATCAGGAAAGGGTGTCATGTTGTTACTGTGTGTGTGTGTGTGTGTGTGTAGCAAAAAAAAGATTTTATGGTGCTGTTTTTAGTGAAAGCAACAATCTGAAAGTTTCAATTTTGGTAATTAAAACCGTCTGAATGCCAATGACTTGTGCTGAGTATAAAAGTGAGTGAATGGGGTTTTTGTGGTTTGCTGAATTTTTCAGGAAGTGTGTATGTGCTGGTGTACTAAATAAGGTCAATGTTGATGTCACTGAAATTACCCCTAATAAAAGCTTTTTCTTCTTGAAAAACAGGATGCTGCTTATTAATTTAACTTTTTCATATTGTCATCTCTCTGGGAAATGACTAAACAACAAGATCATATGCAGCGTCAGGGTCAGTTACATTTTTAGTAAAACCCAGTTCCAATTCCCTTTGTGCCCCACCAGTTACCTCAGTTTCAAGGTCACTGAGATCTCTTCTGCTATACAGGTGCTGGTCATATAATTAGAATATCATCAAAAAGTTGATTTATTTCAGTAATTCCATTCAAAAAGTGAAACTTGGATATTATATTCATTCATTACACACAGACTGATATATTTCAAATGTTTATTTCATTTAATTGTGATGATTAAAACTGACAACTAATGAAAATCCCAAATTCAGTATATCTGAAAATTTGAATATTACTTAATACCAATACAAAAAAAGGATTTTTAGAAATGTTGGCCAACTGAAAAGTATGAACATGAAAAGTATGAGCATGTACAGCACTCAATACTTAGTTGGGGCTCCTTTTGCCTGAATTAATGCAGCAATGTGGCGTGGCATGGAGTCGATCAGTCTGTGGCACTACTCACTGCTCTGATAGTGGCCTTCAGCTCTTCTGCATTGTTGGGTCTGGCGTATCACATCTTACTCTTCACAATACCCCATAGATTTTCTATAGGGTTAAGGTCAGGCGAGTTTGCTGGCCAATTAAGAACAGGGATACCATGGTCCTTAAACCAGGTACTGGTAGCTTTGGCACTTTGTGCAGGTGCCAAGTCCTGTTGGAAA
>JACXGI010012921.1:0-21776 GCA_016801175.1 Esox masquinongy | reverse complement strand
CCCCCCCCCCCCCCCCCCCGGGAGAAGCCTTGGACCTTTCCTTCAGGGACCGGCAGAAGCATCTGTCATTACGCAGACTGCTCGAATGCTGGCTCCTCTACTCCACTGCAGTGAGCTGCATCAGAGGGAGGGACGGACGCCCTTTGAATTGGGTTGTCGGGAGGAAGTGATGTCAAGCGGGAACTATTGTGTGCCCAGCGTTCATCTGCTTTACCCACAGCCCCGTCATAGTATTTTTAGCGAGCTATTTTCAAGAAGTTTCCCGTTTTTTGTTGTTTTTCTTCCGGAATTTAGCTTTGCCAGAGTGCTGGGAATGCTACATTTCCAGGAATGTGGCTCTTGGTCCAAAACCAACTTCCAGACTAGTGGTCCCCAGTGGCTATAGCCCGGCTAAAGGGGGGGCCAGAGGGTAGGGAGTTGTGCTGGTTTCGGGTAATACGGTACAAGGAATTCTCCTCTGTATTGTGATGTGGCCCTGTTGCAGAACTAAACCCTGTCCCTCTGACCTCCGTGTCACAGGTGTCCATAGACCTTGGGTCTTCTTCGGACCGAGGTGAAGTAAGAAGACTGGTGCTGGCGTACAGACGGGTCCATCTCCATCTAGAGGAGAATGAGTGTTGAATTAGGAGTCCTCCAACCAGGATTTCTGGAAACCCTGTGAACTTTGGGGAAAGTTAGAACCTGAGGTACTGAAAAGTAGACGTTCAGTGACCGTCTCCTGTTCGGAATGAACAGGCGCAGACGTGTTTGTGGTTTGCTGATTCGAGTGAGTCACCTCTTACTGGAGCTGAATAATTCCCCTGTGACACAGTGTCTCACTCTTCTGCCGAAAGACCTGTACACACACCCCCTCTCCTTGGGAGTGGAGGGACAAGACCGTCTGAACCGGCAGCCATTCCGGAGCCCTTTCATTCCTCCTTTCCCAGGTGATCACAGTTCTCCTTAGACCGGCACGTGTTTCCATGGCAAAGAGAACGAGACTGAAGCTAGTGTCTTTCCGTCGCAGAGAAAGCATTCCGGGGAAATCTCAATTTCTGCCGCCGCAACGTGCTGACGGCGGGGTGCGAACTTGACCGGGTGAATCCCTCGTTTCGGCGGGAGCGGCTGGCAGGGATGTAATGGCGTGGGGGAACACCGCAGGCCCCCTTAATATCGATTGAGCCTGACCATATGCGTCCCTTCATGGAAACAGTCCTCCTGTCTTCAAACGGACACTTCCAGCGGGGAAATATTGCCGTGTCACGGAGCCGGCAGTCGTGTCAAGCTGGTTCCACAAACCAGTGTCCTGCACTGTCCACACATCTCAATCCAATTAGAGCACATTTGGGAGTCGGTGGATCGGGAGGTTCGCAACGTGAATGCCTGGTTGGAAGATATGCGGGGACTGTGTGATGCTTTTTAGTCGGCATGGCCCAAAATCCCTCAGGAATGTTTTCAGTGCCTTGTTAAATCCACGGCGTGAAGAATTCCGGCTGTTTAGGTGGAAAAATGGGCTCCTACCTAATACTAGATGGGTGTCCCTCATAACGCGACCGCTGAGTGTGTGTAGAACTGCTGTTATTAGAAATGTCTTTAACCTTTTAACAATGCAGTCAGGACCCGTTATAACACATTTGTGAAGGGCTTGGATGTGTAATAAATGTAGTCAAAGTAAGTCCTTTGCCAATTGTTTACACTTCAGAAAGTACCGATGGCTATGGAAAGTGTGGACCAGCCCGGCTGTTCTTGAACGCGCTGCTAACCATAAGGTTGACACGTTTGATCATGACCCTTGGTTTTGGCCCATGTCTTGATAACACTATAAACTCTGTTTTAAAAAAGAAAGTGTTTTGCCGGGTTATTTTTTTTTTTTAAATCCTTTAAGCCCTTCTGTGGCTTGGATCCGTGCTCCCTCTGTGGAAAGCTCTAGCAGGCGTTAAGAGTAAAGGCTCATTTGAGCACTTTGATGCATTTGGTAGCAATGAGGCAGTCTGTCCCCCCCCCCCCCTTGTCTAGACACACTCAGGCTATAGTCCACATTTAAATAAGTGGTTGTGAGTGAGTGAGCAATATGGAGGGTTTTCCTTTTTTCTTCTCTGCCTATGAGGAATAATGGGTACATTAGTGATGTCATTTCTGTCTGACAGCCTGACTAAGAGGAAGGAACCCTGGGATTTAGTCAAGAATGCAACAGAGAAGTCTCCTTGTCCACTGGTGTTAATCCAGATCAGACAAACACACAAACTCCTCGGGAGTTGAATGAGACACGCACCTCATCCTCTACTGTTAATCAATCAAAACACAAACACCCACACACTCACTTAAGGTTTTCTATCTTTGTAAGAACCATAGAAAATAGTCCCACTCACAATCATATTTTCCTTAACCTAACCCCAAACACCTTACCCCAGTTGTAGCTTTTACCCTAAGCCGAAAATAGCCTTTAACCTTATAGGGTCTGGAAAAATGTTCCCACCAATTATCCTTGTTTTATTATCCTTGTAGAATAGGACAGACACACACCTCATCCTGCTGTAATTTTAATCTAAGCTAGTGGTTCCAGGGCAAAATATATAGTTGAAATATGTTTTAAATCTGTAAATATAATTGCAAGAAATATGTTTAAATCTGCAAAGATTTTTCGCAGCCTATTAGAGGGATGACAGATTTGATTTCTTCCCAGAGAAATCAATCATTTTCTGATGAGGTTTAGAAACCATCTATCTGTAGTGAATATTAGAAGTCTGCACCCTCTTATTGAAAATACAGATTTTGTTTAGACAAAGGCTGGAATTAAGTTCATGTCCCGTTCAACCGTTTTTCTTGATTTGATAATATATTCTAACCAAAAACAGATCATTGAAAAAGACGGATGATTTTTCTGAAATATAATGTAAAACTAAAAAAGTTCAATGTTGTCACAAAAGTGTGGTCACTATTTACAATTAGGGTGGTAACTTTGTTTAGACCTAACCTGTCAATTTTCAAATCATATATAAAGGTTATTCGCTGTCACCTGTCAATTGAAGGTATTTCGATTAGCCAAAAAAATATACTGTTTCTGTAGGATTCCCTTGATGTTTTTTAGTGCTGCCCTCTGCCAGAAGGCTGAAGTTAAACAAGAATTTCCCCTATCAACACAACCACTAACTGAACTGCGCAGGCAGATTTTCCAAGGAATGTCATGCAAAAGGAAGGCATGATTTGCCTTAATATCAGACTTTCTACAAAACCAAATCACAATGGCCGATCACGGTCACCTTACCTTACTGAGTACATGATCGCCTCAGTCAAGGAGAATGATTGATTGCAAGGCAAGCGCAGTGTTCCACTATAAATGAGTTAATTGCAGTTGTACCAAAATGCACTGATGCTGTGGGTGTGATAAAAGTGTGACGCATTCACAGCTACAACTCTTGAACAGCCGCTTGAACGTAATTACTGACACAACAACATCACATTGCAAGGGGTGTGTGATGTTGTTGTAACCGCACACATTACTGGTGTCCTTATGTAAAAACAGGGCCGTGTTTACTGTGCGGAAACTGAGCTGATAGTTATAGCTAGTCGGTTTTCTACAGATGCATAGCTTGCGATGTTTGCAGGCAAGACTATATCAGGTTTTTGCCGGACCGCGTAAGCGGAGCTGGCTAAGAAGAGCGAATGTCTCCTACTGAGTGACTGACTACCCCTTCTTAAATAGCGTAGGGGTTAGAGAAGCGGACTTGTGAACTATAGGTTCTAAGTTCGTATCACCTCGCAGGCGATGCGTAGTGCACATTATGAATTATTCCGTATAGACGAAAACTTTGCTGGCTAAAACCGTTAGTATCTACATTATGGTAAGCCTGAAATAAAACAGTTTACGGTTATATTGCAACTATTTCTGGTGGATTTTCGAAGTACGCATGCGTGCATGCTTTTTGGGGTGATATAAGCTAGATCACAACCCCTTGGGCAGTAAAAGTGTAGGGGTTTCCACGATTCTCTCGTCTTTTCACTTGACAAAAAAGTCAGTCATCGTCACCTATATTGATAATTATTGTATCATCATTCACGAATGTGTATGTCATTCACGAATGTGTATGTCATTCACGAATGAAAGAAAAAAAACGAACGTTGTTGTCCCATGAAATTAAATAGCTTTGGCAGTACAAAGCTCATCTTCAGTCTCTCTAGCAATTGCTCAATTCTTATGACTATTCCAATTAGTAAGTTGTAGATACTAGTAAGCCTATTACTGACAAATAAGCTGTTAAAACAGCCAGTGGCCAAAGCCATACAGTTCATAGATGCTATTTGTGGTGGAGGTAAACTTAATAAGAAACATTAGTCAGTTTAACACAATGCTTAATGGTGTCTAGATATTCAAACTTGGCGTGATGTTAATGCGTGACAAAATGATCTAATGTTGAGTTGCTATACTGACACGCAGAGAATGTATGGCTGTATGGCGTATTGGTTGAAAACACAGCCTCTCATGTGGGAGACCCGGGTTCGAATCCTTTGAGGGCAACAACATTTATTACTTCTATTTGTGGATCGGCTGAACTCTGCTTGCCTGGTTCCTTTTCTGGTTTCAAACAATCCATTATTCAGCTCTGTCCTAGTCTGTAATTAGCGTTATTAGCATCGCCCAAATTCATGAATGCAAACGGTTCGTACCGCTATCGCAAACCTGCATTGCAAGCGGAAAACTACTCAAACACTTCAAACCACATTCAGTAATCTATCGCGGTAGCATAGAATTTTTTTTTTACGTTTTTTTTTTTTTTTTAAACTGTGCGCTGACGAAACAGCCGGCGGAATTGGCTGAATTTAAACTGGGGCTACCAACTATTTCCTATAGCTACCATACACATCATCTGTTCTTCGGCAGTGATATCATTGAGGTGAGCGTGAACTTTAACCTCAACAAGCTATATGAATATAGGTTGCATCGCATAGCTTTTTAAAATTGCTGCTAGTTTAGACTTATGTATATTATTGCTATATTTTTGCTTTATATATTTTTTTAATTCTTACTACGTAGATGTCATGTGCCATGTCACAAGAATTTCATTGTGCAGGATGATGCTTTGTTATTCGGTGCATTTGATAAATAAACTTTGAACTTCTGGATTTCCTTTGTTTGTATCAATGTCGATTTCTGCCTGCTCGTTCGCCTGCTTGTTGATCTTGAGTTAATTAAATTCTACCTGCTCTACAATTGGGACAATACCTGTCCTGAATCGTATTGTGGGAGAATCAATGGGTCAACTTCGCCAACGAGACATACAATTTTTGCGAGAAACATTTTAATACAGAGGATTGTGACCCACGTTTATTTAGAAGAGGACTAAAGGTGAATGCAATTCCATCAAGTTACCCAGTTCAGCCCGGGGAGACAGATTGCAAGTAATACTTCGGATTGCTATGTTATAATACACAAAGTACACATTGCCTCCGGATATTCTGGGCAAGGGGAGGGGATTAACGTGTTCACCATCGCTCCCCTTTAGCTGCTCTCCAAGCTTCTATTCGGTCAATTCATCATCTGTGTATTATGGTTAGAACAAGTAAGGCACTATCCCAGAAATGTTTTAAAAAATGACTATGTGCCAGAAGAACAAACTTGGGGTAAGGGGACTGTCACCGAAATATGATTTTTGGACAAACTATCCCTTTAAATGTCACTTCAACTTGAAATGCTGCTCATATATTCTGCATTTGTTATTTACATATGTTGCTGTTCTCAAACAATTATTATTATTTTTTAAATACAGTTGATTTGATGTATCGTTGCATTTATCGCTGAGGTAAGTGGGTGAAATTATCATGATGTGTTTGTAATCATATCGCCCTAATGCTTACTATTTTGTTTGTCCGGAGGCCCATTTATCTCATATTGTTTAAATCCTGAAGCAATATTTGGCTTTAAGCTTCAGTGGTTTAAACAATTTCCTAGACTTGCAATCCCATTCACATTCCATACAAATGGTCATTCTAGCCTGTGCTCACCTTAAAACAAATGTCAGTAGGCTATTCCACCTTAAAACAAATGTCAGTAGGCTATTCCACTGATTTTTGGAATAGGTTAGTTCCAGACTCCGGCGATACTATTTTGCCTTCCAGATGTGCTTTCAGTTTCTGTTGCTTTTTGGCCATTCGTCGTGTCCACATCTGTGTCGATTTGTGGGCTACTATCAATCAGTGCTCTACAAATGTACACTGACTGCGTTTGGCTGTATCATAGCTTGGATAACAAGCAAAAGTGAGGGGAGATCTATTATCAGTTGCCACTGGGTTGCCTAATTATCAGTGTTTGTAACCATCGAAGAAGATAAATGGTCATATTCTTTATTTAAGAAAAGAAGGATGAAGTCATGATCCTTCCCAAATTCCATGCTGCAATCCTCCAGTTATTCCTGCAGCCAAGGAATTCCAGCCACAGTGAAGAGGAAGAGGTCAGCGGCACGAAGGAGCGGAAAAAGTGAGGCGCTCGCCCTCCTTCCCAACGGCTAGAGAGGGCGGGAGAAAGGCAGACCTGCAGAGTTTTTCTTCCACCAACCATTGCTGATCTTCTATCTAACAGCAGCACCATCTTACCTTAACCCTCTGATGCCTCCAGCCCTAACCAAATCTGTTTTCCTGAGGCCTTAACCAAAGGTGTTTTCCTGTGGCCCTAACCAAATCTGTGTTCCTGGGACCCTAACCAAACCTGGAGGTCCTAACCAAAACTGTGTTTTGGGTGCCTTAACGCTGTGGGACTAGAAAGATTGAATTATAACCGTTTATCCATTGCTTCCTTTCACTCTTATTTCCCTTCTTTGCTTCCCTCAATTTCTCTCCCCTTTCTCTGGCTTTCTTTACGTCCCTCATCTGTCATTGCTCGTTTTAGTTGAAATTTCTGAGGTTTTCAGGACCTGGTGGAGTATGTTTGCCCAATTTTCTGGCAGGCTGAGAGTGTCTTCATGCCAGCCACGAGCTCTGGTGGCCTGGCATGATGCTTGGCATAATCAACGCTGTGGATGAAGGCACGCCTAGAATGCTATTCTTATTGGACCTGCTGTCTCATTCAAGTCCTTGACAGTTATTCTAAGCCTCATTTAGCATGTTTGCCATCATTTTCCTTTGCTTCCTCATGCCATCACACCAAAACCTAGTAAACCTGTGCATGGTTGCATGCTATTCCCGCATTTCTCCAACGGATAGTTCTTTTTGTATCCTGCCAAGCCAAAACAAATTTAAAAAAGTTACATTTGTACTTTGTCCATGTTGTGAGACATCTGAGGTGTGAATTTCAGCGCGTCCACATTGCTGGAATCCCCCCCAGTGGTGCCATTCGATGCATCATACTGTCTGCTGTAGAAGCGCTCTTCTTGCTGGGAGCTGAAGCCAGTACCATGATTCACTTGGGATCACCCCGGTGGTGCGATCTTTTTACATGGTCTCATCACCCCTCGGTCATGCTGTTTGCCCCCCTCCCCCGCCCTGTAGACCTGCGAGAAGTGATGGCCTTACGCTTTTAGCGAGAGAGGTGGCGAAGCATTCTCAGTTGTCACGTGATAGATGACTTGATAATTGTGACGACAGGACTGTACAGTGGTCAGGCTGGCTGAATCACGCCCCCCCCCACCCCCCTGTTGTGTTACTCAATAGCCTGCCAGTTAGACCCACCGTGTGGCCCCAGTGTTGGGGAGGGAGGGGGAGAGTCTCACACACACACACACACACACACACACACACACACACACACACACCCTGGGAGCAAAGGGGGTCAGAGGGGCCTCTTTAAGAGAGGGTTCTGACTGAAATCCAGGGGTGTCACGTTGCACTCGACCCGCTGTAAGAGCTGTGAGAGCGCAGAAGTGTCCGTTTGATGTTGTCATCTCGTTAAGACGCTGAATTGGGTGTGTGTTGGCTGGGACAAGGCCACGCTAACTGACCAACTGTAGATAGAAGAAACTGACAAGCAAATTGCGTTAGCGGCCATACCAAAGGCAAGCAGTAACCTTCAGCTGACAAATGCCACCTCAGTCTAACACCTCAGTTCATGTCGAATAACGGGCTCACCCAAACTTATTGGACATGGTCATTCATCAAGGCTACTGGGACAGGAGTGGGACCTGTTGATGAGTAAGTAGCACATTACTCCAAGAGGCTATATAAATCAGGTCCTGCTACGGTCGTCTCCAGCTACCCCCCCCCATTCCGCTACCTCTCCATCAAAGTGCAGTGTTTCGACGGCTGTGCATTGAGGTCCATTCGCAGCAGGCACCGCTGTCTGATCCAATGACATTTCCCATGCTGTCCTCCTCAGCTGACTGACACTTAATAAAGGGCAGTGTTTGGCTGGCAGATTGAAAGCAGGTGCGGAGTCACGTCTTCCGTCTGTTGTCTATGCTTGTCCGGGGTTGGGGTACACACACACACTCTTGGGTGTGTAGGCACACATGCACACAGACAGTGGAAACCCACACTTGAGGCATTCGCACGCGCGGACACGAGCGGTCCAGGCTGTGAGTTGGCTGCGGTGGCCGTCTCCGGCCCACAGCCGAGGCCAGGTCGGCGGTCGCTCCCTGCAGGCTGACCTGACGTCCCTACCTGACTGCAGCCAGACGAGGTGACAACAAGCAGGCCTTTGTAAGTGCTGAAAGAAATTGGGGAAAAGCTAATAACCTCAGCGGGAAAAATGCAAGAGTAGTCCTACATTCTCATTCCCTTGCAGGATAAAAGGGCTGTGATGAATGGACGGAAGGGTTTTGGCATCTAGACTGCGTGATGCTAGAGTAGGAGTAAACCATCTCTGTTGTTTTTTTGTTGATTCTCGTTGCTAGTTAGCACTAGAACTCTCGCTGGCTCTCGTCAACTCTGTGATCTGACGCTATTGTTCTTAGTCTGTTTAGAGGAGATTATTTCTAGTTGAATCCTACTGGGATGTCATATAGGCCTACTAGTCTTTGTATTTACTTTTTATGCACCTATATCAAGTCACCCTTACGGTTGTAAAACAAATCAAATGAAATGGTTGGGTTTGGAAGTTGAGAATAAGAAAACAACATTAACATTCTGGCGACGCTTCCCAACAATAATCCATAAATCACGATTCGAATCCCATCTCATTGAATCTCATTTGCGTCTCTCGCTTCCTCCCTTGGTGCGCTGGAAGGAGGTCGGAGCCCGCTCTCTGGCGAAACTCAATCCCCAGGACCCAAACACACTCCTGCTTGCCCAGAAGTCGTCAGCATGATTCTGGAGCTCATGAAGTGGAACATTTGTCTGTCGTTGGCCCTGTTACTCTCACTCACCTTCAATCCTGCACGCCATGGTGAAGCAGGAAGGCAGGGGTGTCGGCGAAGCAAACCAGAGGGACTGGGGGCAGGCTGTCGGTCCAGCTGGGTGTCTTCACCCACAGAGTAACAGTGGCTGTGTCACGGCAATACCGGGCTGTCATGGCGGAAGGCTGACTGGGAACGACAGAGCCTTCCTCGGTTTTATTTGTAGCGAAATGTAGCTCGAAGTCACGGGTCTGCATCTTGTATAGGTTAGCGTGTTGTTATTAGACAGCTAACGTCCAACGTGGGTCACTTTGTTTACTTTCAGAGGTTAGCCAGAAATATCTCTTTGGATGTGTGTGTTTAACCGGCAGAACTAAATGTTTAGTTCTGGTGAGGCCAGGAGCTGTAATGGTTGGGGAGGTCCCACCTAATTTACAGGCAACGTCAGGATAGTGTGATCCAGCCTGGGAACACCAAGGCAGCTCTGTTTTCTGCTACACCACAGGTGTCAACAGATCAGCGCGCTGGAAGAAGAATCGGTAGCAGTCTGTCTCTTCCGCAAGGAAGGATCTTCATACAGTACACTACCAAGATTAACGGTGTAGACCTGCCCCACAGCTCGCTCCATGTTCTTCAGCTGGTGTAAATGTAAGGTTAAAAAACCTATGGATGTCAAGGATACAACCTGCTGTCTATAAACTAAGTAGACAAAATGTCACTGTAAAGGCTTTTATTTTGTTGTCTGTACTTTATAGTCTATAAAGTATAAACTATTATAGTCTATGCATTTACTCCCAGTTATGTAGTTCACCGCGCAATCAACAGTCTCGCAGATTGCTTTGACTCCAGTCTATAGTAGGAGTCTATTCACAAAACAAGTGTGAATTTCACACAGCACATTGTGTTTCTCCTCAGTACGGTCACGTTACGGGTTAGGGTTTGGTGAAACGCTAACGTTAGGCAAAGGGTAGGCAGAGGGCCAAGCACAACCGTTTCCATATCTGCTGGCTGCATCACGGCCAGCATGTTTTGGCGTTGCGGTAGCATGCCCGGCGTCTCCAGAGGCCGTCTGATTACTCTCTGGAGGCCTCGTCTTAGCGGCCAGTCAGGGCGACCTTCAATGAGGTCGCCCATTAACAAGCAGCCAGTCAGATTGTGTTTCCAGACAGGAAGTGTCACATTAGTATTTCTCCCGTTTCTGTTCTTTCTGCTCCCTGGCTGCCTGGAGTAAATATTGAACTTCGACAATGTGGGTCAACAAATCCACTGAAATGGACCAAAGGGAAGGGCATGTCAGGGGCCATGCCAGTGCCCACTCCGTGTTGTGGCTTGAACCTAAACACAACCCCACCAGGTCGACCTCCAGGCTGAACATAGAGCAGGGCCAGTGCCCATTCTGTGTGTGTGTGTGTGTGTGTGTGTGTTGAGTGTCGGAGGTGCTTGGAGGTTGGAGGCGTTAGGTATTGGGGGGTTGGGGCGGGTTCCCCAGCTGGCGTGACACGGCTGCCCACTCCTCCCTAATTGGATATGGTAGGGGTGTTTTATTGAAATCACTCGCAGGTGCGGGTCCCACTTTAAAAGGGGTCTCGCTATTTCTGAGAGCTTTCAGCTGTTTCCTATGTGTCCGTGTGGTTGAGTGAGAGTCAGTGTGTGAATGTGTCATTTTCAGACAAAGGGATCTCTATTTTCTGACTGTACCCATTTGGTTTAATGACTCCTGTGGTTGTGTGATGGGCTTGTAGTCCCCACCACTGGTCTGAATGGGAAGAGGATGTGGAATAAGCTGAGGTATTTTTACCGTGCCGGAGTTCTCACCAGGCTGAGCCTGCACCTGTACCCCTCCCCCGCCCTCACTGCTCCCAGCTTGGTCCGGTTTTAGTGCACTTGATGGGGAACAGTGTTCGGTTTGGAACACTGACAGATGATTGGAGGATAAGGATAATGAGCGTGAGAGTGTTTGCAGGCTAGTCCAGCCTGAGGGCCGGGATATGAACAATCTACACTGCTCCCAGAGCATAATCGTCCACACTATACTCCACACGCTCCTATGAAAATTGATATAGAGGACGGCGAAAGCCCTTTTAGCAAGCTTGTGTAATGCTAAGACCAACGCTCAGTTGTCAAGTGATGTTAGGCGTGGTTACTGAACGTCTCTCCCACCCTCTTCTCTCTCCTAGGATGTGCGGAACACGGTCGGCAACATTCCTATGGAGTGGTACCAGGACTACCCACACATTGGCTATGACCTGGATGGGAAGAAGATCTTCAAGCCTATCCGGAACAGAGACGAGCTGGACGAGTTCCTTGACAAGATGGAGAATCCAGATTACTGGTGAGTCAGAGGTGACGTTTTCTGCTGTTGATGTGACCCTAGGACATCCTTTGTTGCCCGTCCTCTACTGTGTCGGACACTAGAAGCTTGTCCGTCTGTCGGTCTTTCTCATGCTCTTTGTGCCACTGTCCCTGTCTCTCTCTCTAGCTGTCCCTGTCTCTCTCTAGCTGTCCCTGTCTCTCTCTCTAGCTGTCCCTGTCTCTCTCTAGCTGTCCCTGTCTCTCTCTAGCTGTCCCTGTCTCTCTAGCTGTCCCTGTCTCTCTCTCTGGCTGTCCCTGTCGCTTTCTCTAGCTGTCCCTGTCTCTCTCTCTAGCTGTCCCTGTCGCTTTCTCTAGCTGTCCCTGTCGCTCTCTCTAACTGTCCCTGTTTCTCTCTCTAGCTGTCCCTGTCTCTCTCTCTAGCTGTCCCTGTCGCTCTCTCTAGCTGTCCCTGTCGCTCTCTCTAGCTGTCCCTGTCGCTCTCTCTAGCTGTCCCTGACTCTTGTACTCCTGCTTTGAGAAAACAAGGTAAAAAGTGTGTACCTGTTGACCCTGTGTCCCCCCGTGTCTTCCAGGCGTACAGTCCATGACAAGACCACCGCCTCAGACATCCGTCTGTCAGATGAGCAGGTGGACCTGGTGCATCGCCTCCAGAAGGGACAGTTTGGTGATGCCAATTTCAATGAGTATGAGGTAGAGACGTAGCCATGACAACCCTCTCACCACACTCAGATCCACTACTGTTCGTCAGGGCCGAGCGTTGCAAAAAATGTTTCCTGATTCCTTTTAGTGCCCTAAAGCCACATCTGACTTGGTGGAGGCCCTGTTCTGCAAAATGACTGAGCAGATAATGACATAACAGCCATTTGAACAAACTAGACCTCAGTTCATTAGCCCATCCACTTATGTTTCCTACATAACCCAAACTCTGTCATCCTCGCCACTTAGAGGCACACATGGGTTCAAATTGCAATATAGATTCCTTTTTCATTCTTGAGCTGGGATTGAATGAGCTTGCTAGTCGCAGAGGAGCTATTAGACATTCCACAATTGGAACCCTGCTCCTCTGTCACTCCAGGCAGCCCAGACCAAAGTATTTCAATGATTTCAAATAGCTTTTGAACCCATGTCTGAGGAGAGAGTCCTTCTGTACTAAAATTAGCAGGATTTGCTGGAGAGGTTTTAATAGGGACACACACTAACAAACGCACACTAACACACACACAGGTTGAATTCAAATGCTGTAATGTCTGCAGTAGACATGATGCATGGGTGTAAAAGTCTCTCACTCACTCTCACAAAGGATCATATAAACTAATCCATTTATTTGTCATGGGCAAAATCAAGTGTTTAAACTTTTTACACCAGCACTGTAAAATGAGACAAATACCAGGCTAACTCAGTCATGTCTACATCAGCTACCTGTCTTATGCCTTCGGTGGTCCAGTGATTCCAGTTCAAAGTCACTGGGTTTTCTATTAAACTCTGGCTCCCCAGACGATTGTTTCACAAGGGTCTGTCTTCAATTCTAGCGGAGTGTGTTTACTTCAGACTCGGGCTGTGGGTCAAATGACACCCTGTTCGCTGTACTGCACTACTTCTGACTTGGAGCCGTGGGGCCCATTAATGAAAGTGGAGCACTATATAGGAATAAGAATTTCATTTGGGACACTGGCTCAACAGACATTCTTTAATTTGTGTCCTTCATACTGACAGAATTTTTCTCACACTCATTGATACACTAATTAAAAAAGGTTTTCTCTTCTTTGTTCAGCCGTCTGTGGACTTCTTCACTAACGAGGTCATGATCCACCCAGTCACCAACAGGCCCCAGGACAAACGCAGCTTCATCCCCTCGCTCATAGAGAAGCAGAAGGTAAACGTCTGCATGTCTGTCTGTCTGCCTGTCTGTCTCTCTCTGCCTGCCGTCACCAACTCTCTTGTCTGTTTCTGTCTACCCATCTTTTGTCTACCTGTTTGATTTTTTCTGACTGTCTAAGTAAACAACTACAGTTTTAAGTAGACATTACCATATGTTTTAAGTCATCAGTATTTCTGTCTTGGTTTAAATCTTTGTGCCCCTATGTCTGTTATCTGACCCCCACTACCTTTCTGTCTCTCTGTCTGTTGTTCTCTCACCCCCACTACCTCTCTGTCTGTGTGTCTGTTGTTCTCTCACCCCCACTACCTCTCTGTCTGTGTGTCTGTTGTTCTCTCACCACCACTACCTCTCTGTCTGTGTGTCTGTTGTTCTCTCACTCCCACTACCTCTCTGTGTCTGTTGTTCTCTCACCCTCACTACCTCTGTTTTTCTCTCTCTGTTTCTTTCCCTATCTTGCTTGCCTCTCTGTATCACTCTCTCACTTCCCCGCTACCTCTGTTGGTCTCTCTTTTTTTCAGTCTTCCTATTTCATTACCTCTGTTCCTCTCTCTCTCTC
The DNA here is from genome assembly GCA_016801175.1 of Esox masquinongy. Taxonomy (NCBI): domain Eukaryota; kingdom Metazoa; phylum Chordata; class Actinopteri; order Esociformes; family Esocidae; genus Esox; species Esox masquinongy. The sequence continues at coordinate 7,789 of JACXGI010012921.1, read as the reverse complement.
TCTCTCTCTGGTCACTCAAAAGCTTCATGTTTTATGCTGTAAATCTATATTTATATTTACAATAAATATATAGCAGGACTAAAATTAAAATGCTCACATTACCATCAGTGTGACTCATAACTGCTTCCACATGTGTGGCATTAGAAAATAACGATCTCAGCATAGTTCTGAAAGTGGAAGCGGAGGTGAAATTGTGTTATAATGGGGGTTCTGAAATTGGAGGCCCCCCAAACCCTTAACAATAAAAAGATAAAGAATGATCATGTTTGCCTTAGAAACCAAGATTTTATTAGCCAAGCGATACTTTTGTATCAGTGGCAGATTATAATTTATTCTACTCATTGAGCAAGTTAGTCTTTTATATTTTATGAACCAGATCACATCGGACACGTTGGGAATATAGCCCTCAGCTTTAGTACGTCTCTCACACACACAAAAACATACACACATTCACCATTGCTATCAACCTGTCTCCCTTGTAGGTTTCAAAAATGGTCCATGCCATAAAGATGGGTTGGATCAAGCCCCGTAAACCCAAAGAGACCACTCCTCAGTTCTACGATCTGTGGGCCAAGGAGGACCCCAATGCCATCCTGGGGCGCCACAAGATGCATGTTCCCGCCCCCAAGATGAGACTTCCTGGACACGAGGAGTCCTACAACCCCCCACCAGAGTACCTACTCACCGAGGAGGAGGTGAAGAGTTCATATGTCTTGCACGTCATCATGCATGTTGTAAAAGTCTTTGTTGCGACGCAAAAGAAGATAAAACTTCTTGTCTGCATACATGTTGTATTTGGACCTCAACATTGTTTTACCAATAAAACCTGTATTGTAGCTATAGTCAGTGTACAGAAATATAATTCTACATAGACAAGTCACTGATATACATACCAATCACACACCAGTATACAGATCAGTCACTTATATACCGACCAATCATCCACCAGTTTCCAAATCAGTCACCAGTATACTGACCAATCATCCACCAGTCTACAAACCAGTAACCAATATACCGACCAATCACCACCAGTATACAAACCAGTCACCAATATACCGACCAATCACCACCAGTATACAGATCAGTCACTAATATACCGACCAATCACCACCAGTATACAGATCAGTCACCAATATACCGACCAATCATCCACCAGTCTACAAACCAGTCACTAATATACCGACCAATCACCACCAGTATACAAACCAGTCACCAATATACCGACCAATCACCACCAGTATACAAACCAGTCACCGGCATACAGACGAATTGTACACCAGTATACAGATCAGTCACCAATACACCGACCAATCACCACCAGTATACATGCATCAGTAATACAGACTAGCCGTTGGTTGTTCCTCCCCCATTCCAGAGGCTGGCATGGGAGCAGCAGGATCCAGAGGACAGGAAGCTTCCATTCCTGCCCCAGAAACACTCCTGTCTGAGGGCTGTCCCGGCCTTCTCCCGCTTCATCCACGAGCGCTTCGAGCGCTGCCTTGACCTCTACCTCTGCCCTCGCCAGCGCAAGATGAGGGTGAGTCTGGAGGCCGTTTCCTGGCGTGTGATGCCAGTGTTTGCTTAGAAGATGCTCCTTAAGACAGGCACAGCGAAGTGGGCTCATTTTCAAGACGCCCTCCACTCGTGACGTTCATCTCACTTGGCCTCCACAGGTGAACGTGAACCCAGAGGATCTGATCCCAAAGCTGCCCAAGCCCAAAGACCTACAGCCCTTCCCCACCACCATGTCCCTGGTAGGTCACGCGGGTCACCAGCTCAGTTGGTAGAGTATGACTCTTCCAACGTCTGGTTTGTGCATTTGGTTCTTACCGGGAGCCGCCCCAAACGGGGAAAGTGTTCACTCGTGACAGTGATATCTGCTTTTAAATGTCGTGCTCAAAAACCGGTCGTGGTGACCCCAAGTGCTCTCTCCTCAGGTGTACCGGGGCCACACCAGTCTGGTGCGTTCCATCAGCGCATCGCCCACCGGACAATGGCTGGTCTCAGGTCAGTGTTCACTCAGTACAGTGATGTCTCTAACAACTGCACCGCCCTCTTGGGGACCCCTGGATTCAAACCTCCTGTCTTGCAATGGTGCAGCTAAATACAGGGCAGAGTCTTTACAGCTGCTCCGTTTAAGGGGCTCTCTGGCCGTTTTGGATGCCGTCAGTTGGCCTTCTTTCCAGGCGCTAGCTCACTGTGGGCCAATGTGACACGGCGTAAATTCAGGCTGCCTGTTTGAGTCAACAGGACTGTTGGGGCTGGCACTGCCGCGTCTGTATTCTGCCTGTTTTAAAAGCCAGTAGCTGACTGACTGCTTAAATCATCGGTGTAAAGCAGGAGCCATGATGTCATAGTGTCTGAGAGCTCCAGGCAGTGCTGAGATATCCCCTAAGATAAGCGGCCCTTTACATGACTGTGGATGGCTGGGGACGGGGGGACAGGGGGCTGGATTGAAACCAGGGGTTTGCAGACCAGGAGACGAGCGCTGATAAACAGCCCGGTCAGCTAGTCGGTCATATTCACTGGCACACTTCTAGGACGATAAATCAATTACAGATCGTCTCCTAGTCTGTCCCCTTTCCCCTTCATACATCCCAGACTTAAATTGTCTTTTACGGCCTCTGGCTGCCTGGGTTTCCTCCGTATCCACGGTCGACCGGGTACAAGAGGCCGAATACTTCACTTAGGTTTTTGATATCAGTCCTGTGGAGACCGCCACCCCTGGGGCTTTTACCCATCAGTGATAAAGGGAAGCAGTCGGACGCAATTATGCACATCACATTGACTGAAGAGCCTCGCCATGAAAAATGATGTCTGATTGGAAGCAGTTCCGACTTGATTTACTGTAGATGGGAATGTAATAACATGGAGTGGAGGTGAGGGACGGAAGGTCTGTAGATCGCTCGTTCAGTGCTGGCCAGGTTCCCTGGATTTAATCCGGTCTGGGCCTTGGGGACAACATCAGATATGAAGTAAGGGTCTCGCTCATTTAAAATCGGTGGCTTTGTCTTTTCACAGTTGTGAGGTGTTACTGTACACTTGGATTTTTTTTTCTTTTTCCCCTCTCAGCACCAGAACAAAGGCTGATGTAACTGTGTCTGAAAAGTCGTTTCTGTACGGCATAGCGGGTTCAGGATGTATTAATCAGTTTGGCTAAAAAAAAAAAGCAGAATAAAAGAACAGTTAGAATTTATTGACTTTGTGTTTCTACTTGGTTTTACTGTACTACTGTAGCCAAGGGACTCCTGTTCCCCAGCTTATGAAAACAGGATATCGACTGTAAGACAATAAGTCTAATTTTAACATTGAATAGGCAGCCTTTGGCAATTACACCTGTTTCTGATTAGTTTGGCGTGATTAATTAGACGTTCACAGCTGTAACAGGCCCTCGACAGGGAGGGGGAAAGAGTTGGCGTTGGCTAGTTATAGAGACATGTATGGGAGGGAGGAGGTGAGTGACGGGGGGGGGTGAAGGAGGGAGGATGTATGGGAGGGAGGGAGGGAGGGGGGGGGGGCTGCCTGCCTGCCTGCCTGCCTGCCTGCCTGCAATTTTAGTGGCAATATCTGTTAAGCCGTCCATAACAAAGGACTTCATAAAGGCCCACATGCAAAACCACTACAGTCACTGGAACTCTTTTGTCTTGCTGTAAAATATATTAAACCAGTCGTAAAACCCTGTTTCCCACAGTAAAATGGCAGTTGACAACCTCCCAGGAATTGAAGCCAACGCCCCTGTTGCCCCCCCCCCCCCCACCATTATAATTCCTTTGCAGATAATTCATTCCATATCAGTCTTGATTTTTAATACGTTGGCCCTTCTGTAAATGGCGGAATGCTTAGTCCGGAGCTTTGGGTTAGGTGGGCAGTCATCGTTCACACCCACCCAGGCTGGTCCGCTCTAGCTAAACCAGAAGTTGGAAAATACTATTCAGAGCACGCTGTCGAGGCCAACCGCCGTAAAGCCCAGCCAGACGATGCCCACACGCTTAAGCACACTAGTAACAGAGAGCGTAAGTGATGTTGTCATTGGTCACAAACAACACCAAGCGTTCTCCCATCACGCGCAGGACTGCAAGCTGTTCCGTCTCGCCGGGACTCCCGCGTTGGCTCGGGCCTGACTCTGCGCACGGTGTGTTCACACCCTCAATCCCGGCCGTAAACAAACTGGGGTTCTGGCGTTCCTTGCTCCACATTCCCTACTAATGATGTGGCCGTAGTGGGCGGCGACGCGGCACGGAGACAGCTCGGCCGTTCCCTGGCAGGGAGGACCGGTGAGGAGGGAATTCCGCCCTCCACACGGCGACCGGATCGACAGCGTCAGCGCCTTTTCGTGGAAGTCCGGAGTCCTGTGTGGAGAGCAGGATTATGCCTTTAGCCCCCGCATTTTCCAAGCAAATCTGGTTGGACCTGAGGGTGTGCTCTCGTACCTTTTCCTAAAAGACACTGTGACATCACAGACACTAGATTAGGTTAACTCCCTGAGGTTGGCCCCGTTTACTGTCTGACTCTCCAACGAGTTCAATCTACCCGAGCTGAATATAGTCGTGCTTGTAAAAGAACACACAAGTGTTGCTTAGAAACACAACTGCAAATTACTGTGTGTGTGTGTCTGTGAGTGAGTGAGTGTGTGTGTCTGTGAGTGAGTGAGTGTCTGCGTGTGTGTGTGAGTGAGTGTGTGAGTGAGTGTGTGAGTGAGTGAAGGGTCAGTCAGAGGTGGGGGCAGCCAGGGACAGAGCCCTTTGTGAGGCCACAGCAGGAAGAACGCTGTGGATCCAAGCTGTAACATGCACCATGGGCACGGCTCCCACTGCCACCGTAAACCAACCGAAGGACATGTTATTTCTAGTTATTTTTAGGCGGTTGAATGTCAGTGACTGGTCACATTCTCCATTGTATTGGCCTCAACTTGTCATTTTCATCCCGGAGGTCAGATTTAGGTCATGTGTACCTCAGTAGAGAGGTTTATTTTTTTTTTCGTTATTTAACAATAAAACAATTGTTTTACTGTTATTGAACAGTTGATTTTGAACGACCTGGGGGTGTTGTTACGGGGAGAGACGGGGACAATTAGGGTGAACGGTCTTGTTCAGGGACAGAAGGACACACCTTCACCTGTGTGACCTTCACCGCCTTCACCTGTGTGACCTTCACCGCCTTCACCTGTGTGACCTTCACCGCCAGCACCTGTGTTGTGGGACTGGAACCACTAGGCCCTTCTGCTGCTCCGAGAAAATGTATACAGTCGCCGTTAGACGGTTTGGATAAGAACCTTTACTAAATGACTAATCGAACATGGTGATCATGGTCATGGCAATAGTGTCTGTTGACCTACAGTGTGGTCTGTTCCCGGAGGTTACAAACCAAGTCCGTTTCACTTTTCACTTTTTTACAAGTCCGTTTCACTTTTAATCTCTAATTTTGCTAAATGGTCTCATCCTGTCCAGTGACACAGCCTTGTATTTATGTCAGATTAATGTTCAGGCGAAAATAAACCTTCTGCTCGTCATACTTCCAAGCAGGCGAGCGAGCGCACTCTGCCGGGTTGGATCTGACCCAGTTACGTCTCGGAGTAAACCCGTGACATTGACCTGCAGTCAGGGAAGCAAGAGAAAGCTGAAGACCGTGACATTTTTTTAAGCCGGGGCCTCAGTCTCGGATATATTCCCTCCTCAGACGGCTGGTTTCTAACTCGGTGTCCACATGCAGCCCATTTGACCCTCCAGCCGAGCCACTGCTTGTCCATTCACAGCCGGGCTCCGGCGAGGCGTTGGCAGAGGGACGGGTCTGCCCTTGTGTCTGTCGGTCTCCGTCACCGTCTCTCTTTCCACCGCCAGCAGAATCCGGCCGGGCCGGTCCCTCCGGTTCTATATCCGTAGCAGCCGCAGAGCTCAATACTTAAAAAGTGATTATGGTTTCTTAAGTTATTACACTCCACCCTCCGACCGGGAGCCACTTTCTTCCCCTGTTGTTTTCTTGCGTTTATGGAGCGTGCAGGTATAAATGTAAAAATACGACTTTTATTTCACCGCTGCTGCCTCCCCCATCTGCGTCGAAGCGGTTGAGTGTCGAAGCAGTGGAGTTGTTATGGGGGGGGCATAGGCCCGACATGTTCACCCTGTTCCTTATTGTCTGTCAGAAGGAAGGAGGAGTTGGTTCCTGTGGTTCTGATCAAACATGCCCGCTTTCTCTCTCTCTGCTCAAACCCACCTCAACAAGAAATCATAGATGGACATCAGCAGGGGTCCATCCACCCGCCGTGGGTTTTGACCAAAAGGAAAGACCCGGTCCCAACGTCCTGTGGCTTCTAACGAAAACGGCAAACGCAGATCAATTCAGAAGGTTGGCAGATATTCAGGAGGGGTCTACTAGAATGAGTCCTCCGCGGCTAACAGCTGTGATGACAGACGAAACCGTAAAAGCCGAAGACCAGCGCATGTGGTTGTCAAGAGTTCTCCAAAGGTCTGCTGAAAAAATTACTGCTCGGTGCTCCACAACGGCTAGATAGAGCTAATAGAGGAAGCTGTAATAGCAAAGACAATCCTCTCAGAATCAGGGTATACTCTGGCCATGCTACAGTAGCCAGTGATGCTCCAGGCTTTCCCAGAAGGCGTTAGTTGTCCATGTCCCCAATGGCATCATGTCCCCTATTTAGTGCATCGGGTTCAAACCAGAGCACATAGTGGACTGCGTAGGGCGTTGGGTGCCAGTTGGGACACGTTTCCGTGTGTCCAAAAGCAGAAAGGCCTAGGATGTGTCACTGATGAAGCAGCGGTGGACCACTGGGGAGAGCTGCCTTCAGAATGTGTCTGCTTTCACTCCGCCGATGAGCAGCAGGCCGGCCAGGAAACCTGTCCCCACCCTCTGTCTGGCTGCTTAGAACATGTGTTACACACACACACACACACACACACACACACACACACACACACACAGTTAATGGGTAATGTATTTAATAGGTGAACGTTCTATGTTTTAAATGTGAAGATAGGCAACTACATTACCCTGAGGTAATATCTGTTTTCCCACCTATTCGTAAAACCAAGCCTCCCCATCCATTAACCCCTGAACCCCCAGTCTGAGCAGTGACACAAACCAGGCCCATCCCCTTTACTCCCCCCCACGTTAGTTTGTGATCCGTCTAATATGGTCTGGTCAGCCGTCTAGTCCCCAGCTTGATTTATGGGCCACTTTAACACTTTCACGCTGTGGTAACTCAACGAGGCTTGTCGTCTACAGACCACACCTGCTGAGGTTGAATTGACCTCCTGGTGTTAGTGTGTAGACACACCGACACACACACACACACACACACACACACAATCTCTCACACACGCGAGCAGTCACACACACACACAATCTCTCACACACGCGAGCAGTCACACACACACACACACGCAAGCAGTCACACACACAACCTCTCACACGCAAGCAGCCACACACACACACACACACACGTGTGCACACTGCTATCGGGGGTCCCGGTTGAGCTCTACGGTCTGACCTTTGACCCCCTCTCTCCCGCTAGGGTCTGACGACTGCACGGTGCGCTTCTGGGAGGTGAACACCGGGAGGTGCTTGAAGACTCTGGAGGTCGGCGGAGCGGTGAAGGGCGTGGCGTGGAACCCCAACCCGGCGGTCTGCCTGGTGGCCGTGTGTTTGTATGTGTCCCGCTGAAGGGGTCCCTTAAGTACCGGGGTGGCGTGCCCAGGTCGGGTGGCGTGCCCAGGTCAGATGGGGCGGCGTGCCCAGGTCAGATGGGGCGGCGTGCCCAGGTCAGATGGGGCGG
>JACXGI010012920.1:0-21706 GCA_016801175.1 Esox masquinongy | reverse complement strand
CCAGTTCCAGTTCACTGTAGAGTCTGTGGTATAGGTTCAGTCCCTCCCAGTTCCAGTTCACTGTAGAGTCTGTGGTATATGTTCAGTCCCTCCCAGTTCCAGTTCACTGTAGAGTCTGTGGTGTAGGTTCAGTCCCTCCCAGTTCCAGTTCACTGTAGAGTCTGTGGTATAGGTTCAGTCCCTTCCAGTTCCAGTTCACTGTAGAGTCTGTGGTATAGGTTCAGTCCCTCCCAGTTCCAGTTCACTGTAGAGTCTGTGGTGTAGGTTCAGTCTCCTGACAGTTCCAGTTCACTGTAGAGTCTGTGGTATAGGTTCAGTCCCTCCCAGTTCCAGTTCACTGTAGAGTCTGTGGTATAGGTTCAGTCCCTCCAAGTTCCAGTTCACTGTAGAGTCTGTGGTATAGGTTCAGTCCCTCCCAGTTCCAGTTCACTGTAGAGTCTGATGTATAGGTTCAGTCTCCTGACAGTTCTGGTCACTGTATTGTCTGGTCCAGTTCCTGTTCTGTCACAAAGCCACCAACAGACAAACCCTATGAATGCTCCGACTTTTAGAATTTTCCATTACTGTTTAAGAACAGATGTTTTTGGCAATAGGTGTCTTGTATGTTTTCTCCAGCCCTAAAGGTAGGCCACAGTGCTGCATTGTAAGCATTGGATTCACTTGGCGTTCATCTTACTGCACCTCCGACTGCTAGCTCACCTCATGCTGGGCTCGTGCTGCGTTTTGTTGACCACACATGGCTAGCGCTTAGCCTTCAGCAATCGGCCTTGCTCAATCGCTAGGCGCTAATCGCAACCTCTGAGCCGATCAGGAAACGGGAGAAGAAACTAAGTGAAAGTCAGCAAGGGAGGGGTAATTTTTATTTTTGTCTTATCTTCTACATAGCGTTCGCTGCTGTGGACGGCCAATGTGATTGCGGCAGTTGTTAATAGTGACTCATCTGAGTGCAGCCCACAGGCGTGGTACCCTGCCTTGACACGTGTTGTTCTCCTCCGTGATAAGCCCGTTAATTCTTCGGCAAAGCTCTCCCTTTCAGGGCCCACCCACTCACACCCTTTTCAATGGAAATTCCTCCTCCTTTTTTCCTTCCTTCTTTCCCGCCTGGGCCTTTGAACTCTCCCAGTCATGTCACGTCACGAGAGCCAGAGAGGGCAGTTGAACGGTTATTCCCTCAGAGCTCCCGTGCCCTTCCGCACCTCCCTGGCTACCCATTTCTTGAGTGAAAGTGTCCCCTTGCCCATATAGGTCAGCTGACCTCTAACCTCCGAAGGGGTTTGAGGGGGGACAGGCACGCGCTAGCTGAGAGAGCAGTGGGGAGACCATTGTTTGTGTTTGGGGAGTGGGTGGAGTTGGGAGGGGAGTCGTGTGAACCTCCTCCACACTGCCTGCTAGGCTAAGGTAAGGAGCCTCCTGCATGCTGAGGGAGATACGACCTTTGAGCCACAGCAGATGTTCAAATCCCAGTCTGAGGCCTGAATGACAATCTCCGGATTGTTGCTTTAAAGATGCCCGTCAGAGCTCCAGTAGAAGCTTAGAGAGTAGGCTCACAGGTAGATATTCTGTCATTGTCTCAAGCTTGAGCACAAAGCTGACACATTTGCCTGCACAGGAACTTTTGCTGCAGTGTCTCCGTAGGCTAGAACACGGTGATGGTGCAAACCAAGTTAATTCTGTTCTGCCTCAAGCGGAGCTCAAACCAATCAGAGCTCAACATCAACCAAACAGGAGACTATGGCTGCATTTAGGCAAATTAATTATATCAGGTTAGCTCTAAAAAATCATCTGATGTGAAAAGATCTGATGTGATTCGGCCAACGACCAGTGTGTGAGAACCGTATCAGATTTGGCCTACATTTGTTCGACCCAGCCTGATAGGCTCTCTTATCAGCAGCAGTTTGCTTTAGATCTCATTGAAGACGACTTCTCCAGAAAACTGGGAGAGTTTTGCATGTTCTACACTGGAAAAACAAGAGTTGTCATTTGTAATTCCAATGGGCCACATGGAGGCCACTGCTAACATGGCTGTGTATGTTGCTTTCAACTGATTCATTTGCCAATTGACCCCCCAACACTGTTTTTGGAGATCTACCCCATTTGTAGCCAGGCTGTCCCCCTCCTGTCTTCTCTCTGGTCTGGCATTGTGGTCCCCTCTGTCCTCTCTACAGTCTCGGTTCACTCTAAAAATATAAACGTAAAGAGTCTACCTGGCTTTTAAGAGTCTACCTGAGCGTAAAGAGTCTACCTGGCTTTTAAGTGTCTACCTGGCTTTTAAGAGTCTACCTGAGCGTAAATAGTCTACCTGGATTTTAAGTGTCTACCTGAGTGTAAAGAGTCTACCTGGCTTTTAAGAGTCTACCTGAGCATTAAGAGTCTACCTGGCTTTTAAGACTCTACCTGATTGTTAAAAGTCTACCTGGCTTTTAAGAGTCTACCTGAGCGTTAAGAGTCTACCTGGCTTTTAAGAGTCTACCTGAGCATTAAGAGTCTACCTGGCTTTTAAGACTCTACCTGATTGTTAAAAGTCTACCTGGCTTTTAAGAGTCTACCTGAGAGTTAAGAGTCTGCCTGGCTTTTAAGAGTCTACCTGGCTTTCCTGACTTTTAAGAGAATACCTGAGCATTAAGAGTCTACCTGGCTTTTAAGGGACTACCTGGCTTTTAAGAGACTACCTGAGTGTTAAGAGTCTACCTGGCTTTTAGGAGACTACCTGAGCGTTAAGAGTCTACCTGGCTTTTAAGAGTACCTGATTGTTAAGTCTACCTGGCTTTTAAGCGACTACCTGAGCATTAAGAGTCTACCTGGCATTTAAGAGTACCTGATTGTTAAGTCTACCTGATCGTTAAGTCTACCTAATCGTTAAGACTGTAACTAATCATTAAGAGTCTGCCTGATTGTTAACAGTCGACCTAATCACTGAGAGTTAAGAATCTACCTGATCTTTAAGAGTATACCTGACTGTTTAGAGTCTACCTGATTGCTAAGTGTAATTGCTGGGTAAATATATGAATATTGCAATAGGGCACAGGAGTTCCAACATGCCCCTTACCCCCCTCAGGGTGGACATCTCCTGGGGCTTTCCATGGTTAGAGAAGCAGGAATATTTGTATGTGACTCTCACTACCACGGTGACCTAAAACTACAGTTTTACTGCCATAGGCAGGAAGGATCCCACTCATTCTGCCCTGTGCGTACAACAACACGTGTTAGTACCAGGCAAATCTCAATCTGAATCATCTGGCTTCCATCCATTACAATCCTTCTGCTCTGGGTTTTTTTGTTGTTGGTGTACAGTATCTCACAGAAGTGAGTACACCCCTCACATTTATGTAAATATTTGATTATAACTTTTCATGTGACAACACTGAAGAAATGACTCTTTGTTACAATGTAAAGTAGTGAGTGTACAGCTTGCATACCAGTGTAAATTTACTGTCCCCTCAAAATAACACAACACACAGCCATTAATGTCTAAACCGCTGGCAACAAAAGCGAGTACACCCCTAAGTGAAAATGTCAGAATTGGGCCCAAAGTGTCAATATTTTGTGTGGCCACCATTATTTTCCAGCACTGCCTTAACCCTCTTGGGAGTTCACCAGAGCTTCACAGGTTGCCCCACTGGAGTCCTCTTCCACTCCTCCATCATCACGGAGCTGGTGGATGTTAGAGAACTTGCGCTCCTCCACCTTCCGTTTGAGGATGCCCCACAGATGCTCAATAGGGTTTAGGTCTGGAGACATGCTTGGCCAGTCCATCACCTTTACCCTCAGCTTCTTTGGTAAGGCAGTGGTCTTCTTGGAGGTATGTTTGGTGTCGTTATCATGTTGGAATACTGCCCTGCGAACCAGTCTCCGAAGGGAGGGGATCATGCTCTGCTTCAGTATGTCACTGTATATGTTGGCATTCATGGTTCCCTCATTGAACTGTAGCTCCCCAGTGCCGGCAGCACTCATGCAGCCCCAGACCATGACACTCCCACCACCATGCTTGACTGTAGGCAAGACACACTTATCTTTGTACTCCTCACCTGGTTTCTGCCACACACGCTTGACACCATCTGAACCAAATAAGTTTATCTTGGTCTCATCAGACCACAGGACATGGTTCCAGTAATCCATGTCCTTAGTCTGCTTGTCTTCAGCAACCTGTTTGCGGTCTTTCTTGTGCATCATCTTTAGAAGAGGCTTCCTTCTGGGATGACAGCCATGCAGACCAATTTGATGCAGTGTGCGGCGTATGGTCTGAGTACTGACAGGCTGACCCCCCACCCCTTCAACCTCTGCAGCAATGCTGGCAGCACTCATACGTCTATTTCCCAAAGACAACCTCTGGATATGACACTGAGCACGTGCACGCAACTTCTTTGGTCGACCATGGCGAGGCCTGTTCTGAGTGGAACCTGTCCTGTTAAACCGCTTTATGGTCTTGGCCACCGTGCTGCAGCTCAGTTTCAGGGTCTTGGCAATCTTCTTATAGCCTAGGCCTTCTTTATGTAGAGCAACAATTCTTTTTTTCAGATCCTCAGAGAGTTCTTTGCCATGAGGTGCCATGTTAAACTTCCAGTGACCAGTATGAGGGAGTGTGAGAGCGATGACACCAAATTTAACACACGCTTATAGTTGTGGCTGGACTGGATAGCAGTTCATCGGGAGTTATGACGACGGAACGTTTTGGACGCCAGCTGCTCGGGACCTGACATGGGAAGTATTTGTTGTGGCAAACAGGTTTTCCATCGTAAGGAGGAAGCAAGCATTTTGTACAGGACATATTTTGGTATTCCGACATCATTGCAGATCACTTTCTTCTATTTGATAAAAGTGTCCAGAGATCCTAATGTATCCCAGTAGATGGAGGTGCAGGGTTTTTTGCCATGTGTGGCTGTTGCCAGTTGTGTACTTATTTTAAGAGCTACGGCTTCCTCCTCCTGATGACCAAAGTTGTGCAGTCTCTTTGGTAGTTGCCCCCGGTGTACTTTGACATTGAATGTGGCAGGAGACGCATGTAATGCCGCAATGCTGTTGACCAGCTCTTCCGTAGACATTTCGCCGGCAGTCTGGAATGTTTTCCACTCAGAGACCATCTGTCGGACGGTAGAATGATTACTTTCAAATTGGGTCAGGTTGGGGTATGAGAAGGTTGTGTAACCTTTTGCACAGCCTCGACTTGATTTTGCAACGTTCTCTGGCTGATCATGACCCAGAGGCGACGGCAGTGCCTGGTGGCTGGCAGCTGCCCCAGGTTCATACACTGTTAACCCTGAGGTATCTTTTACTCAAGCATTTCTAGTAGGTTTAACTCCAGGGTCATACACTGTTAACCCTGAGGTATCTTTTACTCAAGCATTTCTAGTAGGTTTAACTCAAGGTTCATACACTGTTAACCCTGAGGTATCTTTTACTCAAGCATTTCTGGTAGGTTTAACTCAAGGTTCATACACTGTTAACACTGAGGTATCTTTTACTCAAGCATTTCTAGTAGGTTTAACTCAAGGTTCATACACTGTTAACCCTGAGGTATCTTTTACTCAAGCATTTCTAGTAGGTTTAACTCCAGGTTCATACACTGTTAACCCTGAGGTATCTTTTACTCAAGCATTTCTAGTAGGTTTAACTCCAGGTTCATACACTGTTAACCCTGAGGTATCTTTTACTCAAGCATTTCTAGTAGGTTTAACTCCAGGTTCATACACTGTTAGCCCTGAGGTATCTTTTACTCAAACATTTCTAGTAGGTTTACCTCCAGGTTCATACACTGTAAACCCTGAGGTATCTTTTACTCAAACATTTCTAGGAGGTTTAACTCAAAGTTGGTGAAATGTGACTAATAGCTTAATATGTTTAAGTGACACTGACCTTTACTCATTTTTTTTTAGTTTAGAATAAAGATTTTCCCATCATGCTCCACTGAGAGCCTTTTTTGGATATATAATGTAAAGAGATACATATTTATACTCACATGAAGGACAAAGGATTGAAAATTAATGAGGTCATTAACCATGTCTGTTATTAACATATACAGTCATGTGTGGTAAAACTAGAGTCCACTTGAAAGGGCATATATATATATATACATACATACATACATACATACATACATATATATATATACACTGTATACAATGAGACTGTGCAATGTATTACTGTCACAGTTGCCAACGTTTCACTTTTTTCCTATTCACTAAGTTATGATTGGCTGGCGCTTATTACAATAATTTATTGAACTTACCAGCGCTTCACCGAACAGGTACTGGCCATTTTTGAAATGTACCTACTCTCAAAAGCAGACGCTCATATTGGTAAAACTCTCAGTTTATGTGGATATAATCCAACGCATGTTTTGCGCACCGATTTGTGCTTACGCATGATTGATCAATGAGACCCCTGTGGATTTCCCCAGCCAGCCCAATCCTACACTTAAACGTTAAATGCTGATATTATTCCGTGAGGTTGAAATGCCTGCCTTTTTTAAACATGATTGTGCGTAGGGCGTCATATAATCATACATCTGCACTTGGCTGGTGTTTGGCTGATGATGGTTCCGTACACTATGGGCTTGGCTCTGTGGTCTCGGGGCAGAACCGTGGTGGGACCTAATTACTATTAAGGCCTGAAGCCACTGGGCCCTTCTGGCTTTTTAAATACCACATCCTACAGGCACTGTGTACTCTGCTCTCATATGTACTCTGTGTACTCTGCTCTCATATAGTCACTCTATCGTTCTCTCCTCCTCTCCTCTCCTCCTCGTTCTCTCCTCCTCTCTCTCCCTCTCTCTCCTTCCTGACCTCTTTAGAGTGATGCCAAAGGCCAGAGTATGGCTTATGTTAGCGGGGAAACTTCCAGGGAACCACCTCCGAGTTAGTTAGTAATGACCACTTAAAGGGAATTCTTCCCTTTGCTCTTGTGCTGCTGCAAAGCATCGCTGAACTGCTGTAGCTCGACGGCTGTAATTTACTTAAAATATCACCAATAAAATCACGATGCCGTAAGGCTGCGAATGCTTAAATACCAAGATGAAAGCCTGTGAATCTATTCTTAAAACTATTTGTATGGGAAAGGTTTTTGAAAATTGGCCTAACCCTTCAACTACCCCATTCAAAATGTAGATTACATTATTTTGTATGTTTTTTCTAAAAACATTTTGCTAAAATGTAATGTGATTGTTTAAAGAAGAACATGCATTACTGGCAGTTATGAGTTATTTAGTCTAGTACTAAATGTTGCTAGTTAGGGCCTTGTACTTCAAAAGCAATTTTCCTAAAAGCCTACTTTAAAACTGTGAACCACTGACTGTGCATGATTTGCTGGTAGCTGATTGTAGACAGATCAACAAGGATTTCTCAGTGGTTATTGTGGAGGGGAACAGTGCCTCTACTAAGCAGGCATCACATTTCTTTCAAGTTTCTTTAGCTGACATAAGGTTAGGTCTGCCAAGTTATTCTGTGGAGTAAATTGAGAAGGGGAAAGAAAGACCCTCGCTCACTTGAGCGTCTTCCCAAGTTTGTGATTATTGTTTTTCAGATCTAATTGAGTTATTTTGTGGCCTTGTCAACTAAATATATTTGTGTGATTGCTATTCCTTTTTGGTCCCCTTTTATTCATTTCCGTATTCTAATCATTTTTATAGACGCTTCCCGCCGCGCGGCTGCAGCCCTTCTAATCTTGTGTCCCCTTGCTGGGCAATCCATGTGGGATACCTGGTGTCTGGCACCATTGGGAACTATAGATCCGCTGTCAACGATGCCACGTTCTTCTCAGACTGTGCTGCCCTTCAGGCCCTTCAGTTTCTTGCCCTGACAGAGACATGGATTACCCCAGAAAACACTGCTACTGCAGCTGCTCTCTCTATGTCTGACTGTTTTCCCCATTGTCAGAGAGACTGGTAGTAGTGGTGGAAACGCCTACATACCTCTCCTGTGGAGAGATTCTCTTCCCCTTTTCTCACCTGTTTTTGTCTTTTCTTGAATTCCATGTGGTCACTAATCACTCCATTCCATAAATGTTGTTATAATCTATTGTCCACCAGGGGCCCTTGGAGATTTGCTCAATCAGCTCACTTCCTGGCTATGGCTCACTACTCATCTTATTTGGAGATTTTAAGCTTCCATAATTTCCATAATAATCTTCAGATTGAATTCTGCTGCTATGTCCGGTCACCTGACAACCTGACCCATCAACCCATCCCATCATCCCTTCTCTAGATCCCTCTGACAACAAAAGCTACAGAGCAGTTTCCCTTCTGACTCTCCTTTGTAAGACTCTTGACTGTTGTCTCAGAGCAACCCTCCTCTTACCTCTCTCAGAAGAATCAGGCTCTCCACACTCTTGGATTGCATTCTACCTGACAAGCCTCTCCTACCAGGTGACGTGGAGAAGATTTGTGTCTGCTCCATTGACAGTTACTACTACAAGCTCTCAAGTCAGGGCTCGATTCTAGGTCCTCTTCTCTTTTCACCAAGTCACTCGGCACCATGAGATATGGTCTCTTCTATCATTATTATCTGGATGACAATGAACTCCTCTTCTTCCATCTGCTGACAACCAGATTTTGACGTGCATTTTGGAAAGTTCGGAAAGCAGGGTGACAATTCTTAAACACATTCTGAAACCCTACATCTCAAAGAGTATTTAAAATATCTCCACAAGTCCTGGATTTGCAGATGATAACAGAATGTACACAAAAACTCCTCAAATAAAAGCAGAAAATCCAAAAAAATCCTCACAGTAATTGTTTTAGTTTCCAAACGAATTGTTTCAATTTTCAATGTATCGTTTTTGGATTTCAAATCCTAACTTTTGCTTACTGTGTAGAAGCAGAAGTGTTATCTTCTACGTTTAATCCCTGACGTTCGGTTGCATATAATTGCTAAAATTAAGAAATTCATTAACTGCTACTGGTCAGTGTTGCCCATGGGGATCAATATGTGCCAACCACGGCTGCCTTATGGAATTATTTGACTGTATTGTGTTTTCTAAAAGCGTCATAACGGAGAGAACACAATGTCTTAACCCTGTAAGTATGTGGCTTTAGCCTACAGCATAGTTTCCCCCCTGAGCTGAGCAATTCTCCAGGGGGAGACAGTGGCGTCTTTCAAATGGAGGGGAAAGCCTAGAGAAGAGAGTAATCCCTACCAGCAACAGACAATCCCCCAGACTGCTGGCTGCAGTCAAAGGGACCCCCCCCCCCCCAAACACACACACACACTGCTCATACCTCAGTGCATTCCTGCCCGTGCCCTGATACACCTCGGGAATAGCAGAGGGAGCGAGGTGGACCATGCCCTGGGTTGTATTGGGCTAGAAAGACATCATGATACATGATAGCATGGAACGTAGGTGCCGATGCGATATGTGTTGCTGTTTGAGACTGTCAGCTGATACTGCGATTGGACACTGTGATTGGAAACTGGGATTTTGATGTGTCTCAATGTTCAAAACATTGCTCATCATTTGTCTGATAATGAAGGAAAAGAAAGCCATGGGAAGAAATGAAAGAAAAATGAATTTATAGTGCTTAAGACACTGGCTCACTATATCAAACTATTTAGAATCAAGGTGGAGATCAAGCAATGAATGAAAAATAGGATTTTGTTGCAGGTACAGGAAATGAGCACAAACATAATATTGCCAAAATCTATACAATGTGAATTTTTTATTTTCGAAAACCATATCAACTCATGTAATCGTATAGATTTTTTTCCCCGATCACTAGTGTTATGAAGTCTTTACTTTGGATTATTGAGGGGTGTAGTGTAGATTATATTTGAGAGTACATTTCCTGAACATTCAATGTAACCCTGTCTCTCACAATAATTCCCTTGCTCTCTCTTTCACTTTCTCTCTCGCTCTCTCACTCTCGGTCTCACTCTAACACACTCCCTCGGTCTTACTGCACTCACGTTGAGCCTATGGGCAGAAGTGATGTGCGAAGAGGTATGCGTGAATCCATGTCTCAGGATGCCTTTATCTAATCATTTCTTAACAGGAAATCCCTGTGCGACTAAGGACAGGGGTGGTAGGCGAGCTAGGCACCCATGCTGACATTACACAGCACTCCGTCCCTAATCTCTGTCCTACCTGACCCCTCTAATGCTGCGGTCAAGCCCGCGGGGGACGTCACATGACCGCAAACGAGGAACTAATTACCGTCCGAGCCTCAGGACCTCAGGTTTAGCGTGTTGTGATAGGCTCCCGCGGTGGGTGGTAGATCACATGACACTGAGTGGAAGTCCAATTATGGCCGTGGCCTGGACATTCCAACAGAGCTGTCTGACAGGCTGATTCCTGTCACATGACTTGGGAGTTGCGAGTGCGAGCTGCTACTCTGCATGAGCTGCCGTGGCGTTGGTCGAGTTGTCTCGGCCCATACAAATGACAACACCTGCTTACTTTGGAGATATTGGCTGTTTGTTTTCATATGTAGTTAGGCTGGTTTATGAGGTGCCTTGTCCGGAGAACTGTAGACCAGCCTTAAAGCCCAGACCTGAAACTTGGTGCGCATACTCCGCTGCGTGTTGTTTCGAATCCACCCCATTGTTCTTTCAGCAAAACACTCAATCTTTCCCCGCTGTCTCTTATCAAATAAAACAAAAACATTTATCTTAAATTAATAAGAACTTGACTAACCCAGCGTAACATGTTGAGGCTTTTTTGAAGGAAACATGGAAAACATCTAGTGAAGGAGGAGTGAGGCTAGTCACCAAAAGAATGATGATGAAGAGAGAGAGATGTGCTGTTTCCTCCCTGCTGTTACTGTCCCTCGGAGCGACACATGTCATTGGCTGTCTGGTTTACACAGGTGTCCTAACCCCGCCTGATTGTTGGCCATGAAAGGAGGTGTCAATCAACAGGTGGGGGATTGGTGGGGTGGGGAACAATGGTTACGCTTCTCCTGAGATGAGAGAGAAAAAGAAGGAGAAAGAGAGCTTCTCTAAAACAAGCCCTGAGGGGGTGGTTGTGAGATAATGTGTTTGCTTTTACCCACAATCCTAAGGCAGGATGGAAGAAGGGGTTGCAGTGTTGTTGTTTCTTTCGGTGAATTAGAAACGGTTGCTTAAGAAATCAGGGGAAAAAAACATTTAGGCTGCGTTGTCACCTTGGAGCAAAACTGGTTGAAAAAACAAACAGCCTGGATTCCAGTTCCAGTTTTAAATATTTGAAAATACAATGGCAAACTTGTAACTAGATTTGTCCAAAGGGTTGTTGCGTTAATATGTTCTCTAATAGAGTTAGACTTACTGTGAAATGTTTCCATTCTTATTGAATTCCTCGTTTTCCTCCATCTCTCTCCTCGCTTGGTAGTTGCCATAGTGTCCACGTGGCAAGCGGCTGATTGGCCGGAGGGAGGGCGGGCAGCACTGGGCACATGTCCTCTCGTGGTTTTGGCATTGGTCCACAACAAAGCCTAATCCAGTGGTAGAGTTTGGCCAAGTAGGCCTTCTTATGCCCACGTCTTGGTCAGGTTTAAAGACCTTCAGCAACCTGAAAAAGAAGCCCTTTTGCCTGGCTGATTCTGTCACTTTAACCAGGTAGGTGCCTTGATGCCGTCACAGATAATTAAGTAAAATGTGTCTTTGTCCCTGAAGGACTTGAATACATATTTAAGTACAAAAATTAAGAGACCACTGCACCTTTTTCTCTCCTTTCCAAAAAAGTTGAAAAGGAAAGTTTTGAGTGAGGAACAGAAGTGTTCAATTTACAGTGGTCTCTTAATTTTAACCCTTCTGTTCCTCACTCAAAACCCTCCTTTTTGACTTTTTTGGAAAGGAAAGAAAAAGGTGCAGCAGTCTCTTAATTTTTTGCGGAGCTGTATGTAGTAGAACAAAGCACTACTGACATTTATAAAAGTGCTTCTGAAAAGAAGGCAAAACAACAGCCAACATATTACATAGGCCTGGCTTCTGAACGAGAGGGTCAGGAGCTGGTCAGAGGATGGCAGATGATGATGATGATGACGATGAGAGTGCTGATGAGGATCTTGGAGATGGCCAGTCTTAGTCTGACCTGCTGGAACCGTCTCCGGGTCTTACGTTGGGTAACATGGTTTTCAGAGAAAGGTTGTTGTCATTGTGATTACCAAGTGTGTGTGTGTGCGCGCGTGACATTTAAAAACGTTATTGAAGGTGAGGATTGTAAAAAGAAACTATTTCATGGGCTTAAATGTTAGTTTTAGGGTAGAAGGGCTAGTAAAAATAGTCTTTTAAAGGGGAATTACATCTCCCTATTTAGATAGCTAAATTAGATCTGTGTGTGTATGTGCCCTTCTATGCACTTTGCACAAGTCTAGCTTGGCTTTGGATTTTATATTCAAAGGGAAAGAAGTCAAAACTCTGCTAAGGCCTCAGGCATTGTGGCTTTGCCTTTAAAGGAGCCTACAGTTGCAGGTGACTGTGTTTGAAGCTGCTCAGATAAGGTGGTGTCAGTACAACAGTGACAGCAGAGGCCGATCCAGGCTCCCGTGTTTCTGCAGTCCCCACGTTGACTATGAGCTATGGGAGTTTCATGACCTTTCTATGGAAATACTGCACTGTTAGAGGTTACCATGGTAATAGTAAAAAGGTTTGTGTGTGTGTTGGCGCGCATTCGTGTATTTGTGTGTGTCGTTTTGTCTTGGCACGGTGCCTACTTCTTTGAACAAGTTGTGTTTGCAAAGCACTCAACAATGGAAACCTGACATTTTACATTTTAATGTCCACTTGGCTGAGTAAGTCACGATACTCCAAGCTGGTTCTTGGGTTTTTAACCAGGATATGTTTTTTTTCTTAAAATGGGACTAACATGTCTCCAGGTTCAGGATGAAGTCAGTCAGTGTTTTGTTATGTATTTTCTCTATGTCATTTTTCATGAGATGGCACAGGCAGTCATGACTGCCTTGTCACTGGGATAACACTGGGATGACAGTGTGTTTCCTTTATCATAAAGACTTAAAGTGAAGGGGAACACGAGGTCCCAACCTTAATACCATTTGTACTTTAAAATGTTACTAGGGAAAGCACACCCCCAAAAATCACCCTATTTCCTGCTCTGTTGTCGGAAAAACAGACAATTATGCTGTTTGGGATGTAGCCACTGTTTGTCCTTGAGGACATTTGTACAGAACACTCCCCCAACAGCTGTCAATCATTTGCCTGAATAGTTCCCGGAAAGAAGTAACGCAAAAAAGACACTGTATGAGGTGAATGAAAAAAAAGAAGGAAACAGCAAAAGAAAGAAAGAAGGAAAGAAAGAGAGAGTGCTCCCGACTTTATCTGCACTCTCCTTCTCACAGGGAGGAATGTTAATGGTGCCTGTGCTTTGTGATGGGAGTCATTTTAACTGACTGACTGACTGACAACAATGACAGGAATCTGTCAATGGGAATGCCCGGGAATGCTGGCTAACACTGGAATTAGCTTAAGCATTTTGAAGGACAAGCCAGGCCTGTGGGGTTTTCACATGAACAACATTTAAAAAAAATCATGATTGTTTTCCAACTGGCCTATTTTCTTTTGGTTTTAACTCTTCTTAAATAATGTAGTTCAAAACACGGTTGATGACCAACTGACACTAGTCTGGGATGAGACTTGGCACCACTGACAGAAAAGTTGTTATTGATAAGGGTTAACAGGCTTAGCTCAGGATAGCTTAGGACTTTAGCTCAAGTCTGGCCTCTGGCATTTAGTCTGGAGGCTAAACATGTTAGAAGCTAATGAGGCTAGGCTACAGGGCGTTGGTGTGGTTTTATGCCTAGGACAGTATAGCCCCAAAGCTATTGTATTGAATTGGAGGCTAAGGAAGCCAAGTGGGCAGAACCTAGGGATAGATCCAAACGTGAGCTAGCGAGATCTGGCCAAGTGTTGTATTTTAACATGCTTCTGTTACGCACACCCCCAACTCTGCATTTCGTGGGTGTAATAACTAAATTTGCTCGGCACTCAAAACGACGCCATTTCGAGAAACTTTGGCAAAGGGTAAAGTCTCAAAGAAGTAGTGCACTCTTCATTCTATACAACAGTTAACCTTATGGAAAAAAAACTGCATCAAGATTGGTTGTTTGTTGATTAGGCATTCTGGCTTTGTGTTTATCTTTGGTGTTGTGGTATCATACGCCTCGAGCAATGTTTTTTGTTTTCCTTAGGTGCTCATTTGTCAAGTCTGTTCATGTGTAACACAACTAACGGACCATGGAAACTGGGATCCTCCGCTGAAGGTTCCTACTTAGATCCCTCTAGATGCAGACCCATCTACGTTCCTTCACCCAGGGGTGACTGTGTGTTTTCACACTCCACGGAGCGTGTTAATGAGCTAAAACAAAAACTGTTAGCGCAACGCGCTGCACATTAGTGTCTCTATCAGTGTTACGTCAATACCATGAAATGTAAGGAGAGGAATGTTTCTTCCAAGGTGGTCCAACCCAGGAGAGACAAAGAAAATGTTGTCTGTGTGTCCCCGTGTGTGTGTGTGTGTGTGTCAGAGTCAGATTGGCACAGCTGATTGACTTATTGTCCAGTATGTTTTGCGGTTCTTTGATGCCAGTTGACTGATTTAACGGCTGCAGCTCCATGCCACAGGTTCTTAGAATCTTTCAGGACGGAACACGCCCTCAGGTATCCTAGTGAACGTTCCTGAGAACAAGACCTGGTTGTGGTTGAGGGTCTATCTTTACACTTAGGAAGTTATAGTTAATTATCTCCTATTCATTGAGTGAGTCTGTTGGTAGTGTGGGTCTCTTCGGGTGGTCTTTACGGTCCTGCTGCTCTGACGGTCAGATCTAACAATCCCCGGAGAAAGGACTAGCACCTCAGGAAATACATTGATCCAATAAAGGCTTTTCTCCAAACCCATCCTTGGACACCTCTAACACCTGATGGACTGCATGTAGGTGTAGGTGTGCGGCTGTTTTTTGGTCACTGTAAGTCACCATGGTTTTCTTATCTTGCAGGTTACCTGTCCAAAGTACTGAAGAACCACACCGAGGAGGCGTGTGATGGTGACTTCCTGTCAGTTCGCTGCCCACCACGCACCACCATCACGGTCCAGTCGGCATTCTACGGCAGGAAAAGCCCCTCCCACCACCAGCAGTGCCCCTCCTACCAGAGACACACTCTTATGGGGACACAACGACTGGAGGATGATACACACTGTAAAATTACCACTGCACTACAGGTAACTGTAACATGACCACTGCATTGCAGGTAACTTTAACATTACCACTGCACCACTGGTTACTGTAATGTGATCACTGAACTGACGATAACTGTAACTCAATCACTGCACTGCCGGTATCTCGGACATGACCACTCCAGTACAAGTAACTGTAACATTGCCACTGCACTAAAGATAATTGTAAAATGACCACTGCAGTGCTGGTAACTGTAACATGACCACTGGATTAACAGGAACAGTGTCATGACAGCTACAGATATCTGTACCATGTCCACTGCACTACAAGTAAATGTAACATGACCACTGTGCTACAGGTAAATGTAACATGACCGCTGTGCTACAGGTAAATGTAACATTACCACTGTGCTACAGGTAAATGTAACATGACCACTGCGCTACAGGTAAATGTAACATGACCACTGTGCTACAGGTAAATGTAACATGACCACTGTGCTACAGGTAAATGTAACATGACCACTGCGCTACAGGTAAATGTAACATGACCACTGCGCTACAGGTAAATGTAACATGACCACTGCGCTACAGATAAATGTAACATGACCACTGCGCTACAGGTAAATTTAACATGACCACTGTGCTACAGGTAAATGTAACATGACCACTGCGCTACAGGGAAATGTAACATGACCACTGTGCTACAGGTAAATGGGCCGCACTCCATAGAGTGGAGTGGTTCCTTTTTAAAATCAGGACGAACAGAAGACTATGATTTCCTCAAATTAGATGAAATTAAACCCATAGAGGAAGGATTGTTTGAGGACAAATGTACAGACATACATTGAATTTTAAATTTGCATCTTAAAGCATATTGTTATATAATATTATATTATGGAGCAAGCGGTAAAGCTTCATACGACACCAATTGTGATTTTAGAAACAAATGTCAGCCATCCCTTCTCTATAGCGCTTCCATTCCCTCAGTTGATGGTTTTGTTTTTCCTGGTTTAAAATCTCTCCATATACACACCTTATTTACAGTCTGCCTCTCCTGTACAACAACACAGTAACGATACTCATGAAATAATGGTCTCCTTCTGTAAGTGACCTCATCCAGGTTGTTTCCTGAAAGCTGCTAATTAAAATGGACCATATTATTCTCCCTCCAGGAAACAACACTTTGTGCGGCTTTCATTTGAGATCACGGCCTGTATGCTTTTCTTTCTATAAGATCACAATGAACTGGAATACATGGGTATGAAGGACCAGATCCTGGATCCATGCTCTTAGAATGGAGACCTAGGCCTCTGAAACACTGTAATGCTCTATGGATTTGAGAAAAGGTTGAACCCATTCTCTCCCATGTATCCTCTCCCCCTCTCCCTTGCTGGGTCCTTATCCTGTCTTCCACTCATCCTCCACATTCATCCAAACATCTCACCATCTCTACAGAGCCTGTCATTGTTTGGCACCTAACGCTGTCTGAGAAACTCCTACAAAGACAGTAGCCTTTACACAATGACAAAACCCTGAGGGGTAAATCCTTGGCCACGCCAATGTTGCCACCGGTTGCGTAACGCTTTGTGTGAGGATGTTTTCCGGCAAATTACACACTTTAAGGAGAAGACAGGAAGAGGCAGACCCGGCCAGCCTTGCTCCACGAAGCTGTTTCATGGGGTCTTTACCACAACATCCCGTTTTAAATTGATTGGGGATGCAACGACTGGGGCCAAAGGCCTCCTTTTGTGTTTGGGTGCACACATGCACCCCTTACAGTTCTGTTGCCTCGGTATTCCTCTAAATGGCTCACTAATTACCACAAGTGCACAGATTCAGATACAAAGAGAAAAAATGAGGTGCCATCAGTTCAGTCATTATGCTGTTCTCCTCTTCCTTCATGTAGTCAGGGGCTTTGTCTGCCAGCCATTTTGCCCGAGCCGGAGGTGGGGAGGGACGGGGGTTAGTTTTTCCTCATCGTGTACATTTTTATATTTAGGGCAGACAATAATTCAGGCACATCTATTGATTTTTTAACTCATGTGTTTTCTACTTTCGTTGTGCCCTATAAAAATAAGTGAAACAGATTCAGAGACGGCATGGTAACCGAACGACAGAAACCAAGCAATACCTCACTGCATCTGTTACAACCTCACTGCACCTGTTTCAACCTCACTGAATCTGTTAGAACCTCACTTCACCCATTAAAATCTCACTGCACCTGTTACAACCTCACTGAATCTGTTAGAACCTCACTTCACCCATTAAAATCTCACTGCACCTGTTACAACCTCACTGAAACTGTTAGAACCTCACTTCACCCAATAAAATCTCACTGCACCATTTTAAATCTCACATATACTTTTACAACCTCACTAGACCTATTAAAACCTCACTGCGCCTGTTAATAACTCACTGTGCCTGTTAGAACCTCTCCAACCTGTTAAAAGCTCACTGAACCTGGTAAAACCTCACTGCGCCTATTAAAACTTCACTGTGCCTATTAAAGCCTCACTGCGCCTGTTAATACCTAACTGCACATATTAAAACCTCACTGCACATATTAAAACCTCACTGCACCTGTTAAAAACTCACTGCGCCTGTTAAAACCTCGCTGAATCTGGCAAAACCTCACTGCGCCTATTAAAACCTCACTGCGCCTGTTAAAAACTCACTGCGCCTGTTAAAACCTCACTGGACCTGGTAAAACCTCACTGCACCTATTAAAACCTCACTGCGCCTATTAATACTGCACCGCACCTTGTAAAACCTCACTGCAATGGTTACAGTCTTGCTGTCACTGCTTCAACATGACTACAAATGTTACCAGATTTACTGCTGTTGACGTGACACGCTGTCTGAAACATCTGATCTGTCAGCAGTGCTTGCATCCTCTTTTAAGGGCCCTATTTTTCATAGCCTAGCAGTCTGGAGTGTTGAGCCAGGAACCAGCTGGGAAAGGTTAATTGATCCAATCCCAGGGCTGACAATGTGAGCCAAGCAGTTAATCATATATGGTCCTCATGTGCTCAATGTGGCAGGAATTCATAGAAGGTTGGTTTAAAAGTGGAAGCAAAACTTTGGTTGGACCTTTTCTGCAATTGACAACAGCATCCTTTAAATTGTAACAGTTTAAACAGGTTGACACATGGTTTTACAACTACATAGACTGCACTTTTTCCCTTACTCTACTTCTGGCTGCCTCCTTAATGATGCACGACCGCGTGACATCAACAGTGTGATGATTGAGCTGGAGATTTACGATCTGGCAGCACACGACAGCGACACACTGGGAGGTTTTCTTCTACACCACTGGGTTGGTTGGGAAGTCACCACTTGTATGCCAGCTTTGCCCGGCGGCAGGCACCAACCTTCAGATCACACCTCACAGTGCCACACTTTGTGGTGAATCCTGAATTGACTCTTACCGACTTGAGGGTGGCCCACATCAATAGTGGGATGCATTCTGGGAAACGTTTAATGAACCGATGCCCATTTTTGAGTTTGTATAGACCTCAAAGGGGTTCGTGAGGGATGGAGAGAGAATTCTGGTATTCCTTGTTGTGGAATGTAGTAGAATGTCAAAACAAGGAGGAGAAGGATATATGTAAGACTGTGAAATCTGAGATAAGAAGGAGACTGGAGCTTCTCTGGAGCCTGGCTACAGTTCCCATGGCCTGGTAGGAGGTGGGGGAGGAAGAGGGGACGGTGAGGGTGTTTGAAGTGGTTTCAGGTTTGTGTGCCGCCGGTCTCACCAACACTTGATTTTTTTCTGATCTCTTTCACTCACTCTCTGACTATCTCTACTTCTTGTTCTCTCTTTCTGACTCTTTCTCTCTCTCTCTTTGGTTCTCCCTCTCCCTGTCTACCTTCAATCTGTTGTTCGGTCGTAGAAAATGTTGGACGAGTGCCAGGACAGGAGGAGCTGTCAGGTCCTTGTCAACAGCCGTCTCTTCGGGACTGACCCGTGTCCCAGCAGCAGTAAATACCTCGTTGTCTGGTACAAATGTAGGCCTAGTAAGTTCCTCATCAGCCCGGAACCTCTTCACACACATACACAAGAAATACACAAAGACACAACAAACACGCAAGAAACCCTGAACACCTCGGAACGTCTTACGTCATCCTGAATGGGCATAAAGTGGAGGAGAAGCCACGGTCTTCGTGATGTGGACTTGTTTAGCCCTGCACAGGTATTCCTTACACTGAGCCACTCTGACCCGTGACAGTTGTACGCCCTCAGTGGCTCCACTCGCCAGGAAATGAACACTACAGACATAGGGGAAGTGGAACAGGAAGGCAGCCTGGGACAAAGAGGGGGGCGTGGGGGTGGAAAAAGAGAAAGATGGAGACGGACTGAGCACCCAGCGCTTCCTTTCTCTCTCTCTTTCTCTCTTTCCCTCTCTCCCTCCCTCTCTCTTTTTCTTTTCAGAGCCATTGACACCTGCTTGTTCCACCCCCAGATTCCGCAGAAGCATGTCGCTCTTGCCGGGAGTCACTGGCTAAGTGACAGAGTACACAAGAGCTGTTGATTGGTCCAGGGTCAGCCTAGGGGAGGGTTCTGTGAAGTGAGTGGCCAGTCACTGCACTGCGATGGCACCATGGCTCAGGAACGGCATGAATGGGCTTCTAGAGACTGAAAAAAGTGTGGGGCGACCATTCTTTTACTGAAGGACGGAGGGAGGGAGGAACAGAGGGAGGGAGGAGAGAGGAAGGATGTAGGACTCCGATGTTGCAGTACAGAAAGGCAGGCTAATAACACTAGGAAAAGGATGACGGACGGCGAAAGTACCTAGGAACACACACAGGCAAAAAGTAATCCTGAGACACAAAAACCGTAATAGGTGTGTGTGTGTGTGTGTGTGTGTGTGTGTGTGTGTGTGTGTGTGTGTGTGTGTGTGTGTGTGTGTGTGTGTGTTTACTATAATATTGTAGTAAGTCCCCCTCTCCCCCCTCTCCAGACGAGTATAAGAGTAAGGTCGCGTGCGAGGAGGAGAGGATGAAGCTCGGCTGTAAACGGGGGATGCAGATCGCCATCTACTCCGCCATGTTTGGTCGAACCCAGCAGGGGACCCTGGAGTGTCCGGCGCAGCACAGAGGCGCCCCCACCGTAGGTAAGTCCAGCACCTTGGAACAGGTATCGAACCCATATCCACCTGGTCTCTGGAGACAAACTCAACAAAACCACTGCCGGCGAATTGCTTCAGCAACACACGTGGTTGCCTCTAAACCAGACAGGAATTGTAACCTGTGACCCCACGATGTTTCTCTCTTTTACTTCCCAGAGCCTTAAGAGAAGTGTCCTGCATATTTCAATATTTCATTCTTCAGACTTGCCAATAGGGCATGGATAAGGGTTTAGAGGTTAGAGGGTAGAGGATGGGGGCAGGGTTTATGGAAAGGAATAGAGGATATGTCGGTGAGCTGAGCTTTAGCTCAGTGATACACCTCACTAGTTAACAGTGTAAGCTGATTGGGAACCAGATCTCCCTCTCTCTCTCTCTGCATTCTATTATTGGCTTGGCTAAACACTAAACCTGGTCCTGGATCAGTGAAGGTCACCAATTAATCAGTCATACAGTGTGTATAGTGGTAGTGTGTTCATGGGGTTTAAAATGCTTGTAGGATTTGTGTCAAAGCTCCGGTTTCCGGTCACATTCATGCAGTAATGTCCTTACTGCGGCTAGGTGGATTAATTCAATAGTTTGATTAAAGTGTTTGAATGCGTGGACGAGGCTGACTTCAGGTTACCTGATGGGACTTTGATAAAGGCCCAGCCAGCTGAATTCCCTCACCCTGGGCTTACCTGGCTGGCTGGGAGTCATCTGCAGATCAAATGAGCAGCAGGAACTCTGATTAAGGTGCTTGGTAATAATTCAAAAGATCGCTTAGAGAACCAGGTGTTTAAATCGCCGTATGTTTATGGCCTTAAGCAGTAAGGTGTTTACATGACTAATGCGATAGTCGGCCTACTGCAATAATCAGTTTCAAATCTAAGTATTAGTATGGATGTAAACTTACCCATTGGGATATAAAAACTACACACGCGTTCACACACACAAACACCCCCCCCCACACACACACACACACACACACACACACACACACACACAGCCATGGGCTGTCCTGGCTCTAGCCTTTTAGGGGCCCTAAGCAAAATTTAAATTGGGGCCCCCTCTCCCCTATCGGTCGAGGGCTCCCTAGCAGTCGGAGGCCCCCTAGCAGTTGGGGGCCCTAAGCGACCACTTTGCGTATGTCAAGAGCCGGCCCTGAGCATGGGATATGTCAACAGACACCAATGACTCCTTCATCCACAGGGGAGATGTTTCCGTTAATACAGGGACAGGATTGAGTTGTGTGTGTGTGTGTGTGTGTGTGTGTGTGTGTGTGTGTGTGTGTGTGTGTGTGTGTGTGTGTGTGTGTGTGTGTGTGTGTGTGTGTGTGTGTGTGTGTGTGTGTCGCCTTTATGTGATGTCATAAGGTGGTGGCTGGGTTCCAAATGCCACACTATAAACTTCCCTACTTTTAACCAGGGCCCACGTGGTCATATTTAATGTCCTGTTTTGACCAGAGCCCACGTGGTTATATTTAATACCCTGTTTTAACCAGGGCC